>JAQFZM010000496.1:0-31272 GCA_034695785.1 Galumna obvia
GAGAGAATTTGAAATTGAAATAATTGGAAGTATTTTTGTAGTAAAAATAACGCATTTGTCGTAGTTCTGGCATTACATTAGACTGATATGTATGTCCGCTCTCATCACTGACTCGATGTGTATTCATTTAATAGTAATCAATAGTAGAGAGAAAATGAAAGATGCTTTCAGTTGCAGTCCAGTGGCTGCTGAGCACAGGGCTAACTTTAGTGTCCGCATCAACAGCACTGGTATCATAGCAACACCACTTCAAACGGTTGACTCAAAAATGCATTTTCAACAAACTCTAAGACATCGACTTTTTTCTAAGAAAATATTCGATAAAAAATGAGTTAAGACTAGAATAAGAAGAGATCGCAATTCCAGAACCTCTTCATCGGAGTCTGCGTTGCATTTTGTGATCAAAGTCTGAATACATAAAAAAAGAGTATAAATTTTTTCAGGGATGAGAGGGAAGACTCTATTTGGTTGGCTATTCATATGTCAAAGGGTGTAGAGTTTAAATATATGGCAAATGGGTTTTGGCTCCGTTTTCTCCTATTTTAAAATGGGAGGGAATTCATGTCGTATTCGCTATAAAGGATTTTTGAATTTCAAATTTAATTCTCTCTCTCTCTCTCTCTCTCTCTCTCTCTCTCTCTCTCTCTCTCTCTCTCTCCTCACTTTTTCCGTTCATTTTATGTTTGCGTCGATTCACAATTTCTGCGACCCTTTTATCGATTTTTTATATGCAAAAGTATTGCTTCTCTGAAAGGCTGTGCTCTGTATAGAGTTTTTTTTATAATGTTTTATAAAATAGAGGCGGAGAAGGAAAGGATAGCGAATGACTTTCTATCAAAATTTACTTTTTTTGTGTTTTCAAATAGGATTAGAGTTTAAAAAAGTTTCGAATCGATTAAAGGGAAGGTTTAGTAAACGGTATTCTCCACTAAAAATCAAAAGAAAAATATTTATATTTTATTCACATTTGATGTAAAGATAAAACAGTGGGAAGAATCAGATATTTGTCCATCACATTATTGGGCAAGGTTATTTATAATTTCCAATTAATGCTGTGATTTATAATTAAAGAGCATTATTTTGCGGAATTGGTTGCGAAAAATTGTGTTAATTAAGCGTCAAATCTCATGTGTATAACAAAAAGTGTTAAACCCTTAATGCCTTTAATTAATATCAATATAATTGTCAGCAAATCGTAAGCTTTTATAAATAGGAAATACTCTCTAATTTAATGCTACGATCGATAGGGGAAAGAAGAGGGAATCGGTTGCGCCGACTAATGATGATGTACTCATACAACACAATGACCATCGGCTTAACCGCTATGGAAACGACACAATCTGTGCCTTAGAATCTAATTTTACTTTTATTAAAAAATTTTAAAAATATTTAAACAACGAATCAATTCTATAAAATCTGTGCAAAAATTAAATACATTTGAAAATATATTCACTTCTGAATAAAGTGATCATAAATTAAGCATGCTCATCAATTTTCAATTATCTAGAGATAATCAAAATTTATTGAATAAAATATTTATAACCGAAACTCATATATTAATGAAGAAATAATTAAAAATAATTTCCATATTTTAATTAGTTTTATAATTATAGTAATTATGTAAACATTTATTCTAAAAACAACAGGTTTTAGATATTATGTGAAGAATGGGTTCGGATATGAAGTGCAGCCAAAATGTAATAATAATATTGTCTACAGATTGATATGACATTCGATGAATGCTTTCTTTTGGCTAATGTTTGACGACTAGCGGACAGACACATAAATAGTGGGGAAACGGTGTAAATGGCAGTCATATACACATTATTAGAAGCTTTCATAATATGAATGTCTGTTTGTTTGGTTAGCAATCGTTGAGCCTCTGATACAACAAAACCATTAGTTAGAAGTTTTGTTACAATATATGGATATTTGTATTTTTCGATGCCTTTCGGCCGTTTGGACCAAAAGTAACTTCTCATCTCTCATTCTGTGACTTCCCTTTTAGCATAAGTCACATCATTTCCATAGGAGAGTGAGTCAGAGCTTAGGCAGAAAAATAACATCTCTTCTCAATAATAGAGTTGGCTTTGAATTGAATTCTGGGTTTTTTTCTCTTTTATATATTGAATAGATTTTATTAATAAGAAATGAGAGAATGAACTGAATTCTCAATTCTTTGATATAATATAATAATATGAAAGCAAAGGAATTGAAGAGAAGAGAAAAAATGTCTGAACATTGAATGCAATTATTAGGCATTAGAGGTGAACCATAGCCTGAACCAGATTGACATTCCATTATTCACACAACCGATGAATTCCATCGCAACTCATGATAGAGAAACACAAAAAAGAGAACAGACGGCTACTGATAGCCCAATAGTACTGATCTGAATAGAAAAGAGTGAAATACAGAATATAACAGAACTGTATTGAAATAGTTTAGTAGTCAGTCAGTGGTCGATCGTTTACTAAGTCTATAGAATAGCTCACAACCAGAATATATATCAATATATGGTTTGTATGGTTTGCTTCAATAAACGTATGCAATGCTCTCAAGCTTTGATGAATGCAATGCATGGATTGCTATGGCTTTGGTCACTACTCTGATATGTTTCGCATTTTATTCTGTGCCCGGCTATGGCACTGGTGTTTTTGGTAATCAGTAGAGGCTATGCAATGCACGACTACTTATGTGATGAACAACACATTCAATCTCAGAGCAAAGAATAAAGGATTCTTTCGACTCAGAATATTCTCAACAAAAAAACTCTATCATCAGATTCTTTGAAAAACTCAATCTATATATGAATGAAATAAAGCAAATCTCGCATTCAATGCATTCGCCATTGGATTAGACTTTCAGATAGAAATCGGAGTTTCTTTCATATCATTAATAATATAATTCTAATTCTTTTGTTGTAATAAATCAAAAATTGGTTTCCAACAAATCATTGATTAATATATAATATCAGTATTAATACACTATTACTGACCCAAACCTCTATTGTGTTTTTGCAAAATATCTATTTATCCGACTTTAGATCCCATTTCATGTATTATTTGCCGAAATATAATTACTTTCGGCAGAAAATACTGGAAATCTGAGCAAAAAAACAACAATCATTTTAATGTTGAAAATATGATACATAAGGTCTGAGAGAAAAACAGGAAAAATACTGACCACTAATACAACACTAATACTCAAAGAATAAAAAACTGATTTTGTTTTCATTAATTTAATAGACGTAATGTAAACCAATATTGCATTTAAGATAAGATTCGATATTAATTCACAAACAATTGAAAACTCAGGTAAACCAAGAGATCAGTTACGAGCAATAAAAACAAGAACAGAATGAAAAAAATTGGGTATCGGTCTGTCTCTGCCATCTGTGGAAAACTTTGAACTACACTTAAATTCAGTGAATATATTTTCGTGAATTACTTGAATACTGTTTTGCATTTTTAAACAGTATTTGATAGAACACACATTTCGACTAAAATTAGAAATTGTGTTAACACTGAGTACTGACTCATTCTATAAGTAAATGGTGTTAATCAAAATCTAATGAATTCAAAGTATACAGAGTTTGTGATAAGCATTACATAATGTCTATGAAAATGCATAAATACCATGAATTAAGTCATTGAATATAATTTTGCAAATAATGTAACAAATATTACACTCCTTTTAATGAATTCATTAAAATGATTAACATTTTCCAAATGAATTTGATTTTAATATTTAATTTTGAAACAAAAGCGACGAATAATTAATCAAAATTTCCTTAAATTAGTGCCAAATATTCTGAACTAAACATTCATTTAATTATTTCTAAAAACGATATGTGTTTTCAGTTTTGATTATAAATTGCAGTAAAAGGTTAATCAAAGACAAGTCATGACTCTTTTGAATATTTAATTTGATTCCCGGATAAGCATTAAATTCAACACATAATTGAAAAAATCAGAATAAAAGTACAAACTCTGAAGAAATCCGGAGATATAAACAAATATAAGAATACGTACTGTATATTAAAGGAAAGTCAACTTAGCGTTAATGTCAAGTTAATGCCCAACACAATAGAGCACTGGCACTGACCAATATAGCACTGGTACTTCTTTTTTTGTGAGCTGTTAGTGCGTTGGCAGCTAATTGTCCAAAAGGGATCAATTGGCAGATGAAGACCACTAACTAATGAAAGCCAAACCCAATCACTTCTCTAAACCAACAGCGCAAACAACACATAGCACTGGTATATAGTTTATCAAACAATTTATGGTTCGATCCAATGAACACTTAATTGTTTGGCACCAGAAAAACGTTTAAACATTGTATGAATTTTTTTCTTACTTCACATCTTTTTATATCTCTGTTTGTGGGCAACAAAACAAAGTATAATAACAACTCAATTAAGTTATAAACAAATTTTGATTTTTCTTTTGTCTATCAAACCTTTCATAACACAGAATAGGATTCGGAATAAATTTAAATACTTTTAAATAAATGACTTTCAAATTGAAAACAACTTTTTTTCATAAAAGGTTTTAAGATATAAAAACAAATTTATATATGAAAGCATATTTATAAATACATATACGTATATCGATATATAAACAGATAATATACATATATATTCAAATGATTTTATATGTGATTTGAAAAGTACTTAAGAGAATCATTTATCCAAATGAATATAACGTCAAAATTTAAATTTATTTTTTGAAATTAAATGAAATTCAATTCAAGGCTCAAATTTAAATGAATTTTTATGCCATCAATTCTAAGAAACCGATAGAATAACAAATTGAAATCAAAAATATTGGAGACCTAAGATTTATACTCAGAATGTGATTACTTTATATGGATTTAAGAGCCATGCATTTGGTTCGAGAAAAAATGCTAATATAAGGCGAAATTAGCAAACGATTAATTTGCCTCGAGTTGACAGCGGGCCACCATCTATTAGAAAGAGACCTATGGCTGAGCCCCGCGACCTATGGCTTAACTCATAGATCACTGGGAAAGAAGATAGACTTCTATTTGAGGCCCTTTTGGGAATCCGTTCATTACTTCTATTGGAAAAACAGAGAGAATTCAGCGAATATTTTCTGACATAAGATATCTCTGAATAACACAGAACTGTATTTTCTTGAGTTGAAGACCAATAAATAATTCACTAAAAAAGCAATTTTTCCAAAAATAATTCCAATCGATTTGTAAGTTTAGTTAAACACTTTATTAAAAGCCAATTAAATGATCTCAAACTTAGACATAGAATTAAGAAAATGTTTGATTTTAGGCCAAAGTGTTGGTCCATTCCCTTCGCGAGGAAGAGAGCAAATCAACAGAAAAAGTTAAAAGCCTTTAATTACAGAGAAATGTTTGAGGAGAGGCCACTGAAACAGCGCTTAAAGTAAGAAAAGTCTGGCATTTGAAAGAGTAAAATATAATGAATGAGTTTTTCTCTTTAAATATATTTCTCTAACTCTATGACAAGAGTAGAGACAAACAGTAATTATCACTCATTTTTATGAACACTTCGTTCGCGAATAACAAAAACAATAAAATTCCTTAACAGTAGTTATGAAAATGTTTAGCATATAATTGTATTTTGAATTAAAAAAAACAAATCAAAAATTGAGTTATTTTTAAACATATATTTATATAAAAAAAGAGTAATAATAAAGAGTTGTATAAAAAGGTGAGATTTGCAGTAAAGCTAATCGATTCCATATCTTTATTTATTTATATAACTTTAAACTACATTACATTTCAATATAAAAACAGTTTTATATACAATAAGTATTATTATATGAAGAATAAAATAAATAATAATTTCAAAAAAACAATAAGTAATTGAAGAAAAAAAATATATTAAACAAAATCGACATTAAAAACAACAACAAAATTTATGCGTTTTTTGCACTTAAGAAAAACATTTGTTTAATTCATGTATTCCTCGCATATATTAAATGCAAAATTTACTCTTTAAATACCCATTGCCTGTTCTGAGTCCCCCGAGTCTGGTCTCCCTCTTAACCCCACAGTCACAGCCTATGCATACATAAATAGCTTTGAAAACCATTTTTTGCATGAATTTGACTCTCATAGCAATAAAGGAAACCATATTTCAGAAAGTATTTAAACGATAGCTTTTTAAGTATTCGAAGCATTGAATGAATAGAAATGACGGCAAATATATTCATATATCTATTCATTCGATCTCTTCGTTTGCTTACAGACTGAAAGTCATAAAACTTTTTTCTCACATTTGAGGATCAAAAAAGTTATTCAGAAAAAATACATAAAAATTTTTTGACCTTCGCTTCAAATTTGATTTTTTTATATCTTTTAAGAATCTTATTATAAAATAAGTCATAAAATAGTCTTTCGTTAAGTATTTTTCAATAATAAAATTCTATTATTTTTGCAAAACTTTTCCCTATTATTCAATTAAGTCATCAATAAATTTAAATATTTTCCTCAATTTCTTAAATACTAAATTATTAAATGTCTCAACAGTTCGTTAGACAAACATTTTCCTCAATTTAACTTCAAAATTGATTAATAAATAAATCAAATGATAGGAATAATTAACCAAAACTTAATTATTTTACTTAAAATAATTTCAAAAACAATTTCATAGGTCTTTGAGAAATAAAAAATTGGAGAGAGAGAGAGAGAGAGAGAGAGAGAGAGAGAGAGAGAGGGAGAGAGAGAGGGAGAGAGAGAGATTCATTTGATTTGATGCAAACGACTTTAGCAAAAGTCACATCATTTGAAGGCAAACATGCAGTGAATGCATAATGAAATGGCATATATATATAGATATATACATACATACTTATATACATACATATAAGAGAAAATATTTAAGTGAAAAAAGCGTTTTAAATATTGCATACATAAACATAAAAAGGTTTTCTTTCTTTCTCTTATCTTTCGCTCATTTTTAATGTTAACTATATTTCATTTATTCATTTGCGTTAAGAAAAACTTAAACTGAAAGCGTCCCAAAAGAGGCCCCAAATTATATGCATTTTTTATGTAGACTTAGATCCAGACTCAGAGCAGTTTCTGTAGATTTTGATTCAATAAGTTTTCAAATGTTTGGAATACTAATCACTTGAAAATCTTTACTCAACGACTTTGACATTGAAAGCATTGAAAAAATACTTAATATTTAAAAAACTATTGGATATATCACTAAATCAATTGACTTTAATTAACATCAATGACTCTCTGAGTCCCTCCAGTCCTCAGTCTCTCCATATTATCGACCTTAAGATGTCTAATGAATTCCAATATCGAAATTAATATTATTTAAAAATGAACTTGCTTAAAGATTAGGCACTTTCTTCAATGTCTTTTATAATAAATCATGGTAGATAGTTTTATCGAAATTTAATACCAAGAATATAAGACATAATCTAATGAAGGAATAAAAGTCAAAAACAATTAACTTTAACACAAAGTTTGAAAGACTATTAAAAATTGAAAATCAATTTAACGAATAATAAGCAAAACATTAGATTAAGTCATAAGTCATTCGAACAATAGTTCACACAATTAATAGTTTGTACTAAAAATAGTTGAACTATAGACCAGTGCTGTGAAATCAAGTGATTGTCAACATGATTGTTAACAAGGATAACGAAAAAAGGCTGAGCACTTGCATTAGCTCTCAAGTGATCATCACTGGTAGTGCTGTGTTTGAGGTGATATATAACAAGTATAGTGAACAGGGTTCAGGTCATTGCATTTGATTGATGAAGCAGTCCTAACATATTTATGATAATTGGACTCAAGTGATGAGGCAGTACTACCATTGCATGCAAACATGACATGCAAAATGTTGGCCAGTTTTACACTAATGTACTCAAACTAAAGACAACACCGACTCTCCCGACTCTTACATTAAAAGAAACATTTTTTCATTAAATTTTATCTCTTTTTTACTTAATATTAGAATTTAGTCTTTTTTATATAAAAAGAAATACTTTTAAATTAAAAATTTTTTATAGTTTTCAATAGAAAATTGCAAATAATTAAGGCACCTAGCAACAAGAATTTAACGAAATTCTCTTTATTAACAACGAGATAGCCTTCCAATTAAAGAAATGATTATTTTTTTCATATTATTTTTCGGAATATTTTTTGATATCTTTTTTAGTTTCTAAACTATTAAATGATTTCATGGTTTAAATGTACTGATATTTAAATTATGGGTAAATATTATGTAAAAAATAAAAACTGTCAAATGTTTTCGATATGTTATTCATAATTGGAATGAAAACTTGAAAGAAATGTTATCAGGAATAAAATCGAGCAAAAAATTTAATATTATAAACACTTATCTAAATATTATTTGGTGAGTGAAATAAAAGTAGCTTGGTTACTCTCATTATCGTTATGAGCAATAAATAAGAGTAAGAGATTCTAAAATAAATAATAAAAGTGATTGAAATATGGCTGAAAATTTCAATATTTTTTAATGAGTTTAAATTAAATGATAAAAAATGTCGTCTATTATAACAGTTTGGGTAAAGAAAATAAAAATTCCTGCGATTTATACCTTAATAACTAAAAAGCAATAAAAAGAGTCAATAGTATTCATGAAGAATGCAAATAATTTATTAGTCGAGTCCTGTCCATAAAAAATGCTGATCCACAGATAGAACAGGTCTCAGATTTTAATATGTATCAGATTTCTGAGAATTCCGGAGAATATGTCTTTCCTTTAGGAATAAAATGTATTAAAATTTGAAAGAATCATAAAATAAAAAACTGGTTATTATTATAAGTATTGCCTAAAAACAAATTAAAGAAACGGCAAAACATTGAAAACATTCAAATTAAAGCATTAAAATATTTATTTCACTAAATTTCCATTCGTCACAAACATTGAGTTTTCGGATCCTTTACTAACTCGTTGTCAAAATTGTTTATTAGTCGACATTTAGATATAATATATGCTGAGCGACAAAACTTTGAAGATATTTTTCTGGTCATTAAATCATTGAACGTTTATATTAAAGATAGAAAAGTGAAGAACAAATATCTCTGAACTAAAGGATAAGTGAATCAAATTAATTCATTTAAAATACTATATAAACAAATGGTAAGACTTCTCGCATATAATTATAGACGAATAACATTGAATGACAACATTTAAGGTCCGGACACCTGAAGAGTCGGAAGAGTGGCAAATGATTAGACGGTCATAACCTCTAATTGGATTATTTTAAACTTAGAATATTTTTCTTCGCTGTTATAAGACTAATGAAAATTTATTAGAAAATAGTATTTAAAGTAATGAAATTCTCTCTCATTAATGATATCAAATATATTAGACTATTAAGAGTGAGTGAGAGAAGAGAGGAGAGAGAGAGAGAGAGAGAGAGAGAGAGAGAGAGAGAGAGAGAGAGAGAGAGAGAGAGGACACCAAAATTCAGAAAATGCCTTTAAAATCAGTGCCTCTTTAATAGATGTCCTCCAAAATGAAAAGAGCACAGCACATAATATGTACCGAAAATTTATATGACATTTTCATGATAATGCACTGCACTATATCTTAGCTCCTCTATCGACAGCCAGGAGTCCTATTCGTCCTGTTTTTGTTAAAAAACCAAATAGTAATTGACTTTTACGTAAACCTTATTTTCTACTCAAATCCATAGCTTTTATGCAGAGATTGAGGCGAAACACAAAATATATTTAACACAAAACGAATCCTATTATAAATTTTTCCCTAAATTTCACATTTAAGCCATTTTTATACCATTTTATGCCATTCTTTGCCTTATATTTCACAGGGAATTGATATTTACGATTTTAGGCAAATGATAAGAAGTTATTGGATGGAACCCATTCCAGCACAGCATATGTTTTTAATAGCAATTTATTGACTTTTCGTATTAGTTATGTCATTCTCACGTTACCTGTGCCTCTATCCAGTGCCCATTTTTAATTTTTTTTTAGTAATTTTTCAAGATTATTGCCCAATATATTAGAGAATCTTGCAAATTTTATCGGTTATGTTTACAAATTTCTCAAAAGAAACAAAATTAATGTTTAAACATTGAAATGAAATATTACTTCATTTATAAATTTGTCAAAAAAGAAGAAATTTATTACAGAATAATAATTTGCATTTAAACCACTTAAAGGCTTAATATTATCAAAATTATGAAAATTGGTTTAAATACTCTTTTTGTTTTGTTTGGGTAAATGATACATACATTCCCACACTGTGTGTGACAGAGCAAGGAATAGAGAGAGGGAGAGAGGGGCCCAAAATAAAAAAGATAAATTGTACTAAAATCAGTGGCGAGTGATTCAATTTCTCAACTCTTGCTTTCCATTAGAGGCGGTTTTGTCGGCATTTTTCATATATTTTTCTTTTTATTTCGATTACTATCACAAACACCAGTTTTCTGTGTCTTCTCTTTAGAAATATTAGCTGTGAATAAGTGAAACGATTGGCTCCAATTTATTATCCAATACAAGGGATAATACAATCATAGAAGAGAGTGAGGCACTAACACAGGTACTATTAATTGCTGTCATAACTCAGAATTATGTCAACCAAACACTAATTCATATAAATTAATTCTAGTTCTTTTTTATTAATTTCTTATCAAATCGTTTTGACTAGAGCATTTAAAATGACATAATAATTAACAATTATATTCTTTTATATTCTTTTCTTTTTGTATCTTCATTGTGTAAAATGTACTAGTTCAATTTCTTTTAAAAATAATTGAAAAAAAATATAATTGATTGAATGCGTGATTTACTTATAAGCTATCAATCAATTAAAAGAGTAATAAAAGATTTCAATTGAGTATTACTTTAAGAGGAAGTGTTTTGAAGTCAATTGCGTTCGTCTAAGATATGAATCACATCCGATACAAAACAACTACTTATTGGAAATCTCTCTCTTTTGAGTCAATTATCACTCGGAGTACAACTTTTGTGGATTTAAGAAATAAAACTCCAATAAATGATGAGAAGATGGGCGACACTGAATTTGTATCGACCATTGCGTGATTGTGCTCTTCATTTGGTCTATACTTCAATACTTTTAATGAATATCAATAGAATTAGTGTTGAGAAGGTCTGCAAATTTGAAAATATGAGGAAGTCTTGTGAACCAATCAATTCTTAAATCATTAGAATCTATTGAAATAATGTTGAATTACACCGTTTCCAAATTTACAAGATTAGACCATGGTACTTAAAAAAGTTAAATTATGTAATTAATGATTAGAATTTGTTGTTAAAAGAAATATATTGCAATGAAGTGAAGAGTACTGATTGTGTGATTGTGTTGTGCTCTTCGGCTATAAATGTCTAATGATTTTATTGGAATTTCTAACGAATCAGTGAATGATATTAAAAGGAGCACAAGTCCTGAGCACAAGTCCTGGTCTACTATTAAAGAACATAAAAATCGAATTGCAGTCAAAGTATAGCCCAAAACAAAGTCTGCAAATAATATTGCTTTCAAACTCTGGACTGGAATTAAGTTCAGTTTCTCTGAGTTTAGCCTCAATTTAGAGCTTTTCATTTTGATGCTCACGAGAACATACTGTCCAGAGAGTGGACCGGCTATCGATTGTTTATCGATTTTCTCTGAACTAAAAAACTTTGTGATTTAATACAGTCCTAACACTGATGTGATTATACATATGGTGTGTGTCTTATGTCGATAAAAATGATGGCAAACGGTCTCTGACTTTACGCTCTTCAGAGAACAGAGATTTTGTTATAAGAAGTGAAGGCGTATTTGTCACCAGAATAGGCACCAGAAGTGGAGCTCAAGAATAAGCAAATAAATTATACACATTTCTGTACACATTTCTCATTCAGTCATTCGTTAACTACAATCACTTTCTCTTTATATTTGAAATCATTTATAAAAACGACACAAAAATAGGCGACAATTAATAGATTATTAGATGAATGCCTACAAAACACATTTTATTGAAACTGAGAGACAGTGGCAGTGAGAGAGTGCAAGAGAAGGATAGCAGGGAAAGGGAGAGAGAGAGTGTGTGTGTGTGTAAGTGAGTCAATGAGAGAAAGATAGAGAGAGATAGAGAGCACTAAATTCTAATCTTTTGATTAAAGAATTTTTTGTGAAAACTAATGATTTTTGTAATTCTATGGCAAACAGAGAACAGAATATTCTTCAATTCGTTAATAATATAAGTTCTCAAACAACAGATTTGGGATAATAAAAGTTATGAATCACCTCAAGCCTTATGATGACAGCCCAATGTCTGTCCAATACATCTCTCATTCTATTGCCTTCAAACAGTGAACTATTGAGATATCGGCAAAACTTATTTTTATATACTTTCCATTAGTTTCTCTTCAATACTGTTATGTATGCCTTTTGGACAGTTGACTAAAAAATGTGTTGACTTTCTAATACTCGAATGGACAGCACATAGTGTAAGCTAAAGCTATATATTAGAGGATTCACTCATTCATCTCTCAATTTTTGACAGATTTGTCGATAGAAGCCATGGCTTGAGATTGGATTGAAATGAGTTATTCTAATAGAAAATTGTGAAAAAGCGCTCAAATGATATTTGAGGGAAATTTCACTTCAAATCTTCTGAATATAAATTATCAAAATATGTCAGATTATAAGACATATGAATGAATATTTATGAACAAATCAATGTTTCTTATCAACAAACATATGGAGAGAAATTAAAAATTCATATCAAAAGTAGAAACTTTTGGCCCTTAAATATATTCAAATATTTATGGCCTCAAAATATTTTTGCTTTTTTTCACTATTTTAGCAAAAAATATCTCATTTGATAAGTATATTAACGATACGTTTTCTTTAAATAAATGTTTTCAATACTCCAATAAATGCATTAAAACCTAAAAACCCTTTAAGAGAAATAGCGAAGAGAGGCAACAGATTTCAACTAATCTGAGAGAAATCAAGACTTTAAACTAATATCAGTGATGAAGAGAAGTAATTCAGGCAAATATCGTTTCCAATGAACAGCCATTAATGAGGAGTCGAATGCTATACAAAAAGGTTTGCAATCATCTGTTCTTCGGAGGATATGTCAAAAAATTTTGAAGAAAAATATTTATCTCTGTTTTACTTTTATTCGTATCAAAATCGCGGATCTTTCTTAAGGCATATCTGAGAAATCGCTTAAATTAAATGATTTTTTACCTCTGAATTCCGAGTGCAGATCAATACACACACCACAAGAAAATAGCACTCAAGAGATAGGACTAGAATTTTATAACCAAAAAATATTTAAATAACTTTTTGTAAATCCATTTTCACATCAAATCAAAGATATGCTAACATTTAAGAAGAACCGAATGGATAGAACTTAAAGGATAGTTATTCTTAAATATGTCTTATGTTTAGTAATTTTTCTCACATTAGGTCTGACATAAGAAAAAGGATCGCAATAAACATAAAAAAATAAATATTGTATTTAATCGATTCAAATAAAAATAAATAAAAATTCTTTACTTTTTTTGATTACTCAGAATATCTGTAAATTCAAAGATTCAATGTTCGCATAAATATCGATAGCATTCAATGAATAGATTCAATGAATAAGAAATTTTGAGAAAAACATTAAAATATATTCGTATGACTCGACGCTAATCTCTGACTCTTTTTATATTTTAATAAACCATTTGATTATTAATCGATTTTTTCCTCATTTACTTATCGGTCGAAATGTTATTCAATTCAAAAGTTTTTCTTATTTGCCGTTCATTTAGTGATAACATAAGAAAAATTCAATCTATTTTTGCTGAATTTCAAAGTCGAGGAAACACTGGTTTTTCTATATATCAAAACTCTGTTTCGTAACAGAAATCATGATTTAATAATTAATTACATTTCTTTTACTTTGAAAGAAATCAGAGCTAAGAATCTCTAATAAACTAATGAACAGAGAGTTAATGACTTGTGATATTCATTAAATGATTAAAACAAATCAGAATAAAAACTTGATTTGAGTGCCAAATGAGTGCCAAAATACTTAATTTTAAGAAAAACTATTCCTTTAGATCTTGTCGTCAGAGCAGTGGATATGTAATGCGTTTCAAACAAATCACAAATGGCTTTAATTGACAAAAAATTCTTCGGCTCAACAGTTGAGTCAAATGTTGGGGTAAATCACATTTGAATCACAAATTGTTTTTCATTTAAAATATAGAGATAATGACCGAAGAAATTATTAATGATAACGAAATCAAAAATATTTTATTCATTTTGAAAAAAGGCATTAATCATAAAAATAGGTATTTTTGTAGAGATATTCAAGAGTCAACTCAAATGATTTAGAATTAGATGAAACACAATTATTAGGCGAAACACTAACAATCGTTAGACTTCTTCATTGATAATATAATGAGAATTTTGAACGAAAAAAAAATTTAAATTAAAATCAAATTTATTTTATTTGAAGCGCTTTTCTAAATGACTTCAAGAATTTATAACTACAGTTAAAGAAAAATAAATTTACGACAAAAAAAGAAGAAGAAATGTTGAGATAAATAAATAAGAGTCTACTCTACTCTCTTGTAAGGACTTTGAGGATCATTGGGTACATTGAAATACAAACTATTCTATGAAATAATTTGTTTTTAATTTTCTTATTTTTAACATTAAAACGAAAATAATTTTTATATGACTTCATATGACTTCATATCTTTTAGACTTAAATATTAGGGAAAATATATATGAAATGATTCAAAATATATTTCGACAATTTATACGAGTTATTAGATTTCATTTCATTTCATATCAATTTTATGCTATTTTGGCAGAAAATACTAATAAAATAGTGGGAAACGAATTCTCAGGTCGTGTTAGGCATACATATGACTCTCAATTGAAATAACAATTCAGAAGCAATTGAAGAGTAGACCAAAAATAAAATAAAATTCAAAACTATTTAAACTGAATCGTTTGGTCTATCATTGACTGAGAAGAGGCCGTCCCTTAAATATTGTATTAGAGCCACCGAAATGTATAGCACTTTAGTTAAAAGTTAAACATTTTCTGTTCAACTTTATTGCCATTACATTAGCATTTGATTTGATTTCTAACTCTCGAAGAATGAAAAATATATTACTTTATATTTATTCTGAAACGAATATCTTTCTCTTCTACACAAAAAGCACTCATTTCTTCATTTCATAAGAGTTAATAAATATTTGATTTCAGTCCTCAGTCGACAGTCCATCCAATACTTACTTTTGATTTATACCAAAAGAGACCCGACATTAAAATCGAGCGAAAGAGAGCCCCAAAAAATAGCCACTTATTCACAGTTAGACTAATATAAACCAAAAATAAAATATTCGTTTTTATCGCGTTTAATGTGAAAATGTCTACAAAAGATATTCTTCGCGACTCTTCACCACTAAATTCAGTGCAAATGATATACAATTTTTCATTAATACGATTTGAAAATCGATTCAATAGTTGGAGAAAAATAACACAATATTTCATAACTTATATTAAGATAAGCACTCAGTTATTATAAAATAGTTCTCAAAAGAACTTATTTTGCGTATAAACTGTATGACTACACGTCTGCCCAAAAGCAATGAAAAAACTCATTTCCCTCCGTATCCCATCCCTGTCCCTAACCGTCCTCTCAACTGGACTTTAGTTATATAATGATATTTTGCATCTCTTATCGCAGTTTTGCGAATATATAACAAATTCGAGACATTTTCTACTTTAATGGTCAACAAATAGAGAGAAATTTCACTTCAAATGTAATTCTAATAAAATTCACACAAAAGACAAGTTCTAAACTTAAATGAAAATCTGAGAAATGCAATCATTTGATGACCAAAACTCAGTAAACATGAATTGAATGAGGAATTAATTCAATATAAAACATACGATAATTGATTAGAATATAGGCCTAAATTTAGAGTACTTTTAATTCAACGAATTTAATGATAATCTTTTAAAAAACGGAAGATTTTCTGATTGATTCACATTTCCAGTAGAGATAACAACATTTATTGGGTTTTATGTGTGAGAGAAAACTTTGAATTAATACACATTTAGCTTAAAATTTTTGTTAGGATTAATCAGAGGTTTCTTAAACTCATCTTTGAATCTATGATTCCTATTCTGATTAAAATATTATATAAAAATTCATAAAATTTAAACATTTATCAAATTTAATTAAAACTCAGGATTAGAAACGCTATGCCAACGCTTTGCCAACTAAACTAGCACAAACTTTTTTTCCGTAAAATTGGTCAGTCATAGAGTCATTCATAATCTAAATATAGTTCTGATTCCGATCTTAATATCTTTCAATTAATGAGTGCTTTAAATTTAATCAAAACTCAGTCAACTTTGCATCAAAAAAGAGGACATACCTTTACCGGTGAATCCTTTCTCAAACGTGATTGTCATGCATTCAATATGTGTATCAGAAGAGCAAAAGATTTGTTGATTCGTTGATTAAATCGTTTAAATTTAAGATCAATTAATTCTTCGAAGTCAAAGTTATTTCATAAGTAGTCAATAGTTCCAAACAATCGATTAATTGATTAATAAAACAATTGTTTACTTTAAGAGTCAAAATAAAGTCAACAAAAATAGTTTTCAGTTTTTTAGCAAATTTTTGATCACTTTATAAGTCAATATAAAAATAAATATTTTTCTTAGATTTTAAAAATAGCTTCGAATCACGAATTACTTTTCAGCGTTTCTTCTAATAGATATATGGTCTGAATCTTTATTAAAAACACGGCATTAAAGGGTGGAAATGATGTCTTAATGTTGTTCTTAACACCCAATTCTCACTCTTTTTGACACTTCGGGCAATTCGCCACAAAACGCTGTTTTGATTTTAGTATTTTGATTGAAATTATAAACAAAATTCTTCACAAGTTTTCAAAGATATGTTTTCATTAATAGGTCCCAATCGATGAATAATCTTAAGTTCGGTTAAACACAAGTCAGAGACCAATCAGTCAATTCTAAATCAAATGATGTAAACAAAAATATTAATAAATTATTAAAAATAAATAAAATATTTAATTAAAATCGCATTAAATTAAATTAAAATAACATTTCGATAAGATTTTTAAATAAACTTTAAAATTGATATTTAATTTCCAATGAATTTTCATTAAATGTCAGCAAAAAAAAAAGGTTCAGAATATAAAATGAAAGACTACTTCTCATCAATTTATTTAAATACCAAACGATTCGCTAATATATAAATTCGATGCAAATATTATATAATTTATGCGATAATAATATTAAATATAAATTAAATTTTATATAAAAACAATTTCAATGTCAACGAATAAGTAATAAATGAGTAAATAAACACTTGTTTAAAGTGAATCAAAACTTATTTTATATTCGTATAAGTATTTAAAAAATAGAAAAAAAGAGCAAAAAATAAAAGTTAATGAGAGCCGAGAAATAGTAAAACAAACTCTTGGAAAAGTAAAAAAGAAAAATTGTAACACTTTTACGTACTTCTGGTTTATATAACAGTTAATAAATACAAATCATTACAACTTTTCACGAAAAAACAAACAAAAAGAGAGAAAATGCCCGCAAAAGAGATATTAGTAATGATTGAGAATAAGAAGTGTTTAGAAATTGTGTAAAACAACAAAAATAAAACTTCAAATTAAATCTAAAAAGAAAAGCAAAGAAAAAATTACATTACATTCACTGAGTTTTCATAATCTCGATCTAAACAGTGACTAACACTCGGGTATGGATTGAGAGATGAACAGAAAAAATTGTGGAGAACTTTGAAAAACTGAAAACCCGTCCAATTAATTTTGGACCGGAGGCTATTCATACACAGTATGG
Source organism: Galumna obvia (assembly GCA_034695785.1). Lineage (NCBI taxonomy): Eukaryota > Metazoa > Arthropoda > Arachnida > Sarcoptiformes > Galumnidae > Galumna > Galumna obvia. The sequence continues at coordinate 17,888 of JAQFZM010000496.1, forward strand.
GTATGGGTATCAACATATAAACGTATATGAAAACTGAAAAAATAAGGATAAGAGCTTATGGTGAGCCCTGAATGCGGTTTTTGAGCGCTGGACTCAAACTTTTGTGAAACACTATTAGAACTGACTTTTGTCGGGCACTCCATTCGAAATAGTCGTCAAAATCGCATAATTATGTCAAATGCAAACACTTGTTTGGATAACACGAATAATGGTTAGAACACCACAAATACGAGTCCACACTCTCTTAAACTATCGATAGTATTGTCTTAAGACAAGTCTAGTATTGTTTGCAACTTATGAGTCAATGAATACGTATATTATTATTCTTGCGTTACATTCACTTAACATCTCATCTAAGGAATAGTCAGAGAGCGGGTGTTCTCCAAAGCTCTGGTTCGTGCCGTTTGATTCAAGTGTTCGGCCCACTCGTTCCCATTATTAACTTTCTTTGCATACATACATACATTCTCTGCCTTTTCATTGAATTCAAATTCATTTTTTATATATTTTTCTCAACAAATAAAATCATTAATAGACTTCACATAATCGACGGACTCCGAGAGCGCTCTCCTGTTTATAGTCTGTAGTTTTCATATTCACAGTTTCCTCAATTGAAAGTAACTTTTCTTATGAAAAACTACTCATAAGTACTGTAAGTATGTGTAAGAAAAAAATTCTTTTATTAAAAACTTCCCCCAAAAACCTCAGACACTGTATTAAATGCATTTACATTACATCGAAACATGAATGCAAAGCACACACACCATAACAGCGAGACATTGCCTGAGTAGCAGCAAAGCCATCAGGAATTTGAATAAACGAGGGTTGCGTTGGGTTGAATTGGGTTGCATTGGGCTGCACTGGTCGGTGGCGGCAATGGCCAGACCTTGAATTCTCTGATGATAAATATGCAGCGATTATTTGGTTGTGCATTAAAATTACTTTTAAGAAACGTTTTTACACAGACTTAACACAACAAAATTCTCTTTCAATTTATATATGACTTATGTATATAAAGCTATTCTCAATATATATAATATATAATATAAAGCGCTCGTGACGTTCAAAATAGGAGTCATTCCAATTAAATTCACGGCTTTTTCAGTCTTCAATAAAAAAGATTTTTTCAATTCGAGAGAGAGAGAGAGAGAGAGAGAGAGAGAGAGAGAGAGTCATTGGAAAGTTTGCATAAAAACTTCTTTATTTCTCTTCTGTGGCTTATTTTGGCTTATATTGAGATAATTGGAATTTTAAGGTAACGTAAAGCTTATCGTTTAATAGAAAATTCTTAATAATGAGCTCAACATATAATAAGTTATGTTATGTTCCCCTCTTATACACCATTAGATAATATGCATAATAGGAATGCTTTTAATAAGTTTCCTCTCAATTCTCTCTTGTCTTGAGATTAATATGAAAAGAAAGCGTACATTAATTTAGATTTAAGTTAAGAAATAGACTTTTGATTCGCCCCAAAGGCGTAAAAAATAATTTGGTTGCCTTTGATTAATGTTTGCAAAAGAAGTCAATTTAAATATAAAATGTTCTCAAAATTCTTCTAATATTAGATTTAATTTTATGAAAATATGTAAACGAATTAAAGAGAAATTTTATAATCAAATGATATGATATTAATGTCCTCTAAAATGCCATTTCATGTAAATAATTTCCACAAAATAACTCTTAAACAACGAGTAAATATTAATTGATTTTAGTCACGATATGACTCAACTCGTAGTTAGTGTTATATCGATTGCAGTGAGGAATAGATAACAATTCTATATAAAAATAATTAACTTTAATAATAAGATCTTATAATAAGAGTTTATATTATTATTAGATTTTAGTAAAAACTTCATTAGAAGTGACGACAATTAAGTTTAAAGAGAAGACTCTTTTGCTTAAATCGTCTGAAGGAGTCTAAAACGAAAGTAGACTAAACGGTGCAAATACTGCCCTCTTTTCAAATATCATTTGAATCAAGAAATGATTCATTTTTTGGTTTATTTCAAAATTCATATTTTATGAGTTTTTTATCCTCTAATTTGAATAATCGTTACCTGAATTAAAATTCAATGAATGAAACGTATAATTGGTTTTCACAGAATTTATAGAAATCATGATTTCAAAAGTTATTCAAATATTGAGAATTTAATTTAAAAAATGAACAATTTTTTACAGTAAACCATTTTCTGGGATTTCCAGCAAAAGATTAATGAAAAAAACTTTTCCTATTAAGCAATTATTTTAAATATATGTATCTCTAAACTACGTGTAATGTCGAACGACTTTTAATCAGTTCATTTTATGGCCAAATCATGATTTTAATAAAATTAACTAAAATATCTCAAATAATGACCACAAAAACTATGAATTAGGGAAAAGTCTTTTAAATTTATTCCAAGGGGTTAATTATTAGCAAAATACATCCGAGAGAGAGAGAGAGAGAGAGAGAGAGAGAGAGAGAGAGAGAGAGAGAGAGAGAGAGAGAAATTCTAATTTTTGATTAATATTTAAGAGAATATTTGGCGTAAATTTCGTGAAATAAATTATAATTTAATTGCTTTTAAAGAAATAAATTCACGAAATTATAGATAGTATTCAGAAATACTAAAAGTGAATACAAGTTTCTATAATTTTATTCCTAAAATAAGTCAATAAATTTAAGATATTAGCGCTTATCTCGTATTGTAGGCAATGAACAGTGGAAATGTGTATTATTGAGCAATTATTAATTTAGATACTTTAGTTGTTTTCCTACACTAATATTAAATCTAATATAAAATCTAAGTGTTAGCCATTGATTTTAAAAGCTACCAATAAATTTAAAATTGAACAAGGTCAATGTGAACATGTTCTTTTCAATGATATATTAATATATATTCAAAATATTTTTATCATTAAAACATTAATTTTAAATGAAATTAATATTTGAATAATGGATTCGAATAAATGACATTTTGTCGGATAAAAAACAATAAATCATTTGAATGACTATTAAATTAGATAACGAATGAACCAAAGAGTGACCAAAGAATATATGTTTTGCAAAAAACAAAAGTCAAAACTGTTTGACCGCCAAATGGAAAGCAATAAATAAATATTGTCCGCCAATTGGGAAAGTAATCCATCATTTCGTGTTAACTAAATATATGTCTAAAAGTTTATTATAATATATGATTGAAATGAAATGAAAAATTTGAGACCAGAAGAACACCACAATTGGATTACATATAAAATGCATATTAAATGTGTGTTTCTTATTTCAAACTTGAAATTACATTCAGTTGTAATACAATTATAAAAGTTTTAAGGTTTGCTCTCAGAATAACTACAAAAATATGTTCGAAGACTTTTTTGATTGACTTTTAATTTATTACAGATTTATATAAAACATAATAAATGAAAAATTGTTTGACTAAAGAGCAGATGAGAAGAAAAATTATGTATTATTTAATGGAATAACTACTGAATCCTATAATTTATATAAAGTCAGAAATCATTGGTATAGATAATTAAAAGTACCAAGACTAATAGTAATATTAATGATAATACTATTATTCCCAATCCTTAAGGAAATAATATTCTAAAATAAGAAGAATATGAACTCAAATACATTATAATATCGAATAAATTAATAATATTAGGAAACACTCCTTAGAAAAACAAATTTTATTCTTAACTTATTTTGTGGTTAATTTGGAAATTTTTTTCTGATCAATGAAATTATGTAAGAAATGAAGAGTTCTTGGTTAGGGTTTGTGTTCTCAATATAAATGGTAATTTTTCTCTTTTCTATTCACTGAACTTTATTTACAATTTTTGCCCACTTTTTCTATTGTCATAACTATTGTAAATGAGTAGCAAAGAAATCATTTATTATCTTGCTCACTTCTTGCTCACTGCACCAAAGATTGATCTGAATTTAATACCCGAATAGAATTATTGCTCTGAAATATTGATAAATTAGTCAATTATTTTATGAACCAAAGGATATATGAATTTAATCGATTATTCTTATTAAGTTTCTGTTCACTCATTTATTTATAATTCTATTGAATTAAATCAAAATTAATTAAAGAAAATAAAGGAAACCCTAAAAACCAAATTCTTTGATTTACAATCTTTTGTAATACAAATTAAAACCAATAAATTTTGTTTAGATTTCAGTTCATATTCTGATTGATTGTAAACCAAGAAATTGATTTAAAATACTTTAAATTCTAATAAAAACAATTTCTCAATCATTTCAGTGTCGGAACACTTGTATATAATATCTAATAACTAATTTGCGGTAAATGTCTGTTCCTTCAAATAGAGATGTCTTAATAGAATTGAAGTCTTCAAGAATTCAAGTCTAAGATTTTCTGATATAAAACGTTTTGATAGAGAACTACAATACACTCTATTTTCAGGTAATTTAGGAGATAATCAAAGACCCAAAACATCTCTTGAACTGTAAGTTTAGTTAAGGCATTGAGTGCGGGACAAGGCTTTAAAAGTGGGCGTCAAATGAATTTCTATTAAAGTGTTTTCTTATAACGTTTAAAACGATACATCTCTCAAACATCAGATATCCAGTCATCATATCATCAGCAAAATTGAATGAATGACTTCAACAAACAGTTGTGTTAAGCACTCAATACAAGGAATAGAAGAGTGAAGTAAAAAATTTTATAAATTACAATACATTATATCCTTCTCTAAGTTCTTCTCTTGACTTTACTCACTCCTCACTCCTTCCTTACATCACTCGTCAGTATTTGATTAAATCACGTTTTATTACCTCTTAATTGATAGCTTTCTTTGATATCATATTTTAGTTTAACTGAAATACAAAAATTAATAAAAAAAATACAAAAATTAATAAAAAAAATACAAAAATTATGAGTGAAATAAAGTTGAATGAAAACTAAATTAACGTTTCTTAAGATAATTGTCGAAACATTAGTCTTCTGACAATTTTTCTAAATACAGTAAATCATTATTGGTTTTCGCTATTTAAAGAATGTGTTTCGCGTTTTAAAATAATCTTTACCCGTATTATACTATAAACATAAAATTGAAATTTTCATTTAACAAATAAACGGTAAATAATCAATGCTTTAATACTGCTTATGAAGTGATCTACTCATTGAAACAAACAGAAAACTAATTGACCACTTTTCTGTTCGACCATTAGATCTCGGGATTTTGAGCTCTAAAGTTTTGTGTCTATAGTATAATACGGGTAAAGATTATTTCAAAACGCGAAAGACATTCTTTAAATTGCAAAAACCAATAGTGATTTACTGTATTGAGAATATTCAATATCTTATAAATAGTTTATAAACATCTATTACCAAGATTATAAATTATTTACTCTATAAATGGTGAGAATTTTAATAATTTTTATAAATATATTTAGCAAGGTTAAAATTTATTTTTTTTAAACAAATTCAAAGAAATATATTTTTAAAAATATTAATATACTTATAATAGTATTGAATCATAAGTTATAAAAGTGTTAATTTAATACTATTAAATTAATAGTAAAGAAAGTTAACATGTTAAATAAAATTTATTCTTTTAATATTTAAAATTAAAAAATGTATAAGGTTAAAAATGTAGATTTTTTCACTAATTCTTCTTAACTTAGAAGTATTACAATTAAATTATTTAAATAATAATATGAATGAAAATAATTTAAAACTTATTTCGAAATTTAACCTAGATCTTTCTTTTAATGATTGCAATCTTTAATGGAAATAATAGAATTCTAATTTTTATTTTGAAACAAATTTTCCAATTATTCTTAATTCTAGAAGTTCCTTGATCAATTGATTAATAACTAAAAAAAGAGTTTTAACGATAAAAGTATTTAAGAGATAAAAAGAATTAAATATCAGAAGTCATACAAAATTAAACTGAGTTTAGATAAATATTTTGACAATTGTTTACACGAGAGATCTCGATATACATATCAGATCCGTTTCCTTCTTTCAATAAAAAGTCAAACAAATCAATACTGAAGTGTCAGTGGTTTTCACGAATCAGTTCTTTTGGAGAATAAAAAATTATGAAAACGATTATCTTTTCGTTGGCTTTTTGTGAGTTTTCAATAAATTCTTATTTTAATATATTTTATAAATATCTTTGAATTACAGTCGTGTGTTGGGTGTCATGTGCGCCATCCTCTGATCCGAGCACAACCGCAAAGCCATTTGTACGGCTTCCCTGTCCTGATGGCATTAAAGACGGTTATTTTGTTGATTCAAAAGATCCAGAAGTTTTCCACCTGTGCTCTCACGGAAAACATATCGCAACCTTCCACTGTCAGAATCACACAGTTTTTGACCAAGATAAACAGACATGTGTTCTTGCAAATCACGACCATTTGAAATGTCCCGAACCAAACGGTCTTTTCCCATATCCGGGAAATCTTCACAAATTTATCGAATGTTTTGAGGGCCGCGCATATGTCAGAACCTGTGCCTCAGACTTAATCTTTGACGATGAAACAGATCAGTGTGTCTTCAATGATGGTAATTCACCATGGCCTTCTGACCCAACTACCGAAGAGCCGCCAACGACTCATTTACCGGAAACTACAGTCTCTTAAATTAGTCGTAAATATATGTTTTTAAAAACTTTTAAACATTTAAAAAACTTTTATAAACATTTGTACCAAATATTTTTATTTTAATGTCTTTAACATAAAATGTAAGAAAAGTCTCAAAAGATTTTTAAAAAATCAAATTAAGTTCTGATAAATAATTTTCAAAAAATAACGTTTTATATATTTAATAAGTTTTACAACTTTTTTCGAATGAATCGAAATATTGAAAAATACAATAAAATTCTTAAAATTTCTAAAATTTGTTAATAAACTTAAAATTTATTTTATATTTAATTATTTAAAACATTTATTCGATTCATATTTGTTTGAATTATCTGTATTCATGGTTTTTGGAACTTTAATAGAGAACTATTATAATGAACAAGGTCTATTTCTCATTCAAATAAGAAAATTAACCTTTCGTTTTGAACATCAATTATCATTTGAGTGTAATTAAACAAAATGATAGAAATATACAGAAATATGTATAACAGATTAGTTTCTTTAATAAAAGTCAATCAAATTCATAACTGAAGTGTTAGTGGTTTTCACGAATGAATTTTTTAGAGAATAAAGTATTCATTAATCAGGGATTGAAAAATAGGGGTAATAGGGGTTCCAAAATACCCATCTTGGAGCAAAATATCGTCAAAATACCCCCCCTTAGACGAGAAGCAGAGGAACCCTTCCAGAAGGAAAGAGGAATATTGGTGAAAAAGGGGGGATTTAGGGGAAAATTTGAAATTTTGAAGAAAAATGAAGAAAAACCTCAAAAAATGCATTAAAACGAGTTTTAAAGAATTATTTTTATTTCAATGAATTCTTATTTTGAATTTTCAACGATTTCTATATTAATAAGTTTTAGAACTTTTTTATCGTTTGAAACGAAATATTGAAAATATCAATAAAATAATTTTTAATTCAATAAATTCTATGATATTTTGTTAGTAATTTTAAAATACATTTTGTATTTTATTCATATAATTTAAAACACTTTTTCAATTCTTATTTAAAAACTATATTCACGGTTTGTGGAACTATATTACAGAACTAATAGCATGAGCAAGGTCTATTTCTCATTCAAATAAGTTTTGTCTGAACATCGCTTATCATTTGAGTGTAATTTTAACAAAAAATTGTCACAAAATATCATTAATAGAAACGATTTTCGACTAAAAAGGTTTTTATCGCTTCAATGAATTCCATCTAATTATTTGAGTGCAGTCTTAATGTCAAACACAAGAAGTAAGTCATATAATAATTGAGTAGAAAACCAGAAAAACTAAGGGAGACATAAAAATGTCATTTAAAATACCATAATATCAAAGGCCTGGATAAAGGATAGGCTCACAATTGATAAGAGCAGTTGTGTTGTCACAAAAATTGAATTTCTCTTATGATTAGTCATTTCGATAATTAAAAGGATTTCTGATTGAATTCAACACTTTTTGTTTGTTATCAATATTTCATTCAATGAAATTCTGATAACTTTTGTGCAAAAATGTGTTGAAACTAATTGGAAATGTTTTTCAATATTCAATAATTTGTGTTTTTATTATTGATTTTATATTTTTAATTATATTTTCAAAAATGTTTTCTACATTTAAACCAAAATATTTAAAACTTAATTCGATTTTCAATTTAATTATATTTATATTAATATTTTTTATAAATTGTATCCAAAATGTGAACACAATTTCAAATGAACTGAATTTTTCAAAACCTTTCGGTTCTCAAAGAAATGTTTCGATGACTCCAAAACTTTTGGGTGTTTTCGCCGACGGTTTTAATGACAGTACAAATATACTCAACAATGAAAACATTAATGTCAATGTGATAAAGCAACAAGGTATGTCATTTATTATGTTTTATACTAATTAATTTAATTCTGAGTTTAAAATATTGATTTTAATTCTATCTATTAATCAAATTTCATTCAAAGTTTTCTTTAACAAATTAAGTGTTTATTCAAATTACTACAATTTACCTTGCTCAATAAAGTTATAACTTTATTTGAAAATTTATTTTTTTAATATAAGTATTAAAAATATATATTTACTTATTTTATTGAAAATTAATGTTTCATTTAATAAGTTTAAAGATTTAAGATTTGAGTTTATTTAAGATTTAATTATTTTCATTAATTTCAGCTCAAAATGAGATAAAAGTAATGAATGAAAATTCAATAAAAAGAGTAGATTTTGTGCGAAACGAAGAAAATGGTGTAAATCATGATAATTCAATCAAGGAAATGGAAACAAATCATTTAAGACTATATCCCTGCAAAAAACTCATATTTCATACCGAAGAGGGAAATGAGAATAACTCTCAACCTTACGATTATTGCTTTTTAAACAGTAATTCCAATGAAGAACCACTTACTGGGAGTCAACCTCTTCCCAGTGCCCAAAGTGTCAGTATTTTTGTTTATTTGAGTTTTTAATTAATACTTTTAATATTAGCCTATATTAGAGTCGTCCAGTTTTTATATACCGGACGACAACGAAGGCTATGAAACAGTTAAAAACGACAGTTATATCGCTATTATGATTAAAGTGTGTTCTGAACCAAAGGGTAGAGTTCTTATTGTAGATATGAATAGTCCGATGTCTGATTCAGATGAACAACAAGTGTTTGTACCGAAACAACTGTTCAGTTTCAACAATTTGGGCACTTCTCGTGTTTGCAACTATTGGGACACTGACTACGAAAGTATTGTTTCCGACTCTAATAAAGTCAGTTTTAATGAATTCTCTTTAAATTTCATTTCTTTTAATATTCCGTTCGTTTTCAGGTCAGAGTAGAGATGTCAATACCAAAGGATGGTAGACATGATGATCCTATTAAAAAATATCAGTTTTTAGATGATTCAAAAAATGGGGGCTTCAGACAAATATATAACGATAACTTTGACTTAGATTTAGTATATTTTGAAATAGAATTCGATCAAAAAAACACTATTATTGAAGAGAAACCGTCTAAAGATGACAGAGAAGTCATATATAAACCAAATTCTGTGTTTACTTATATATTGAGGCCGACCCCAGACTTTGATGGACACAACGGAAAATTAGTTACAAAAGTTGGACTCGAAATCACAATAAAACATTTGGATATTGACATCGATTCCGGAGACTTTGTACTAATTGGACCGGGATATGAACCTACAAACAGAGAATTATCAAAAGCACAGTTAATAACTGAAAATATAACAGAGACTGAGTATCCAAACGGGAAAGACATTTGGGTTAACGCAGATTCAGCTTATATTCGGTCAATAGTTTTCATAAAATTCTAATTATTGACAAACTTTTGTTCTTCAGTTTAGTGACGCATAACTCCAATAAGAAGAGGACTGATGATAGAGCCCTCCAATTCTCATGGAAGAAACCCCGGGAACCCCTCAATGAAACCATTGAAGAAAATGTTTCTGAAAGGATTAAGAACTCTGCCATTCAAATATGTGTTATGGGACATATGTGTGGTCATTTTGATGATGCAATTAGATCAAGGTTCATCGATCAAATGACTTTCATTACAAACCATTTCCTATTTAAAGATGACAACAACAGAGAAGAAGAAACCAGAAAATTGGTTTCCAATCGATCCGGTATAGTCTATACCCTATAAATTATAATATTTTTTTCTGTTATTTTTTATTATTTTTAATGACTTTTTTTTGTAATTATTTTGAAAACAAATAATTGATAGAAAAGTAATTTATTTTTAGACATTCAAAAACTCATAAAATTTTGAAATACTTTAATTATGTCTAAACTTAATGAGGGATAACCAAATTATCAGTAGTATATAACCAAAGATAACACACAATTAGTATTTCCTCAAATGAATGTTAGGCCAAAACTGGGATTTTATACACTTTTGAAATATTATTGTAATTTCAATATAGTATAAAAACATTGACGATTACCTTGATTATTTTTATTTTTCAGTATATTTATTTGGAGAAGAAGACAACTCTTTTGGTCAGAGCGGAGGAAAAGCTAATATATATTGCCAGATGAGTTTGGCGATCACCAGTGCATTTAACAAACAGTGGCCACTCGTCTCACATAATACTCTTCACTATATATTTTTTAGGGGTCATCAAAACCGAACCTTTTTCTTCCCGAACGGCACTTATATAAATGTGACGGATTGTTCACAGGAACCGATTTCGTTCCTCAAAATGATTTTACCGATAATTGTTATACTAATTGTTTCAATAATAATACTGTTCATCGCTTGGAGGTATGCCTTAACACTAATTTCTTACCTCTAATCTGTGTCTCAATAAAAATAACACATTTTGATGACTCAGAAAATATTTTGAAAATTGTTTGAAATGTTTTTCGCAATAAATTAATTGCTTTAAATATTTTTTTCTTCAAAGATATCAATACCACAATTGGACTCATTTGCAGAAACAAAATGCAAATTATATGAAAGCACAGGTCAATGACGCTAATGAAGACGATCTCAATGGTAAAGATAATCCAATTTTTATGGACGACGACCACCATTTGACACCAAATAAGGGCCGAACCATTGAGACGACCCGAAGCAGTAATGACTATGACTTCAATTAATACTTTTAAACAAATAATTTATTTTAAAATTATGTAAAACATAAAAACACTCAAAACAAAACTCTGAACTCAATTAAAATAATTAATTTTTCTTTTTATTTATTTAAAATTCTTCGTTAAAAACCCATTTCTTGTGTCAAAATATTTGAACCATAAAATAGAATTAAATATAATTTAAAAATCGAAAAACTTTTCACTCGTTTTTAAACAAATGTTTCGCAAAAACTATTGACTTATCTTTTGCTCAAAAGTTGTTAAAAATTATCCAAATAATTTTGATCTCATTTTTACTAATTATGACAAAACCTTTCACTTCAGTTGATTCTATGGATGGAAGGCCTTCAGAGCACAAACCTTTAAGCAAACAATTGTCATACACTTCGAGCACTTCATCCAAAAAATTGGCTTCAGTTAAAGAATCGCCAGAATTTGTGAAAAAACTATGGCTGAGCCCTCCCGGAACCAGTCATCAACAAAATGAATATGTTTTCGATGACATCTCAATATCTGATGAGAAAAATGACTGCAGTCCGACTCCAAATCAAACGATTAACGATAACTCCAATAAAGCGAACACTTATTCACAATCAATGGGTGACACACTTAAGGCACAGATTACAGGTATATATGGATATCGTACTTTCCAATTGAGTCTAACTTTTATCATAAGAAATATATTTTTCTAATTTATCAAATTATCAAGTTAATTTAATCAGTTAAGAGACATTTAATGTGATGTTTGTGCAAAATTTCATTTTTATTAATATTTATCTTCATTTTAATAATAATTTTATCGTCAATTAAGGATTAAACGGTACTCAACACGAAAGCCTCAGATCATATCCACGATCAGCACTTCGTCGGCCAACAATTGTTGAAAATGAGGACCCAATAGAACCGAGTGATGGAACCCGTCGTCCCTCTAAAGTACAGTTTGAACTTCCGATTAAACCTAATGTTAATAAAATTATAAATAATTGTGACTACGAGTCAAATGAACGAAACAATGAATAATAGCATTTCATATAAAAAGTGTTGCATTTTATAACTTATTTGCAATAGTAGTAAGCACAATTGCACAATTGCACAATTATCTACTTAAATTCTAAATTTGTACTTAATATGCACTCTTTATGTGAACAAGATTAAATTTCAAATGATTGTATTCTTTATTTATTTTTGTTAACAAAATTCATTATAAATTATAATTGTTTTTAGATTTATTAAATAAATTATTAATTATAATGAAATATAATGAAACCTAAATATAATATTATATAAATTATATAATTTAATAATCTTGTTCAATTAACAGGTAAAAAATTTTTGATAAAAGTTTCATAAAATTGAAGCATAAATAATATATAATATAAGTTAATATAAAATATAAAACATTAATTTTTTTATATTAATGAGAAAAAATTAAATAAAGATTTAAATATAAAATTTATGACATTTATTTTAAGAAGAAAATAAAAGTATCACCTTACTCATTTTTAAACTATTCAAATTTTCTTTAAACAAATTTTGACTTCAAACAAATGTAAAAATTATCATGTTTAAATTATATGTGAATTTGTTTAATTTCTTTATAATTGGGTAAGGTATTTTTTACAATAATTTATTTAATACAGAAGTGTGAAAGGTGTAAATCTATGGATGGCGAAAGGGATTCCTGAATACCCTCTAGGATATCAAAATCAGCAAAATATCCATTAGAAAAGCTAGTCCATTTGAAAATTATTTTCTAATTTTTATTTTGCCGAATTTGACAAGGTATTGCCTAAATTGCCGATATTGAACAATTAATCAAAATTTGCCAAAAGTTTACAAATTTAATTAAAAATTTGAATAATTTATAAATATTAAACTGATTTGAAAGCATTTTGCGAAACAAGATTTAATGATAAAAATTTTAACTGATTTTTAACTAAATAATTAATAAATAAATAAAAATTTAGTATTAACTCGAATTAAAAAAGATGCCTCTATCTTCCTGTTATTTCTAAACCCCTATTTCTATTATTTTTATTAAATACAGTCGATGATCGTTCTAATTAGATATGCAGATGCGTTAAGTAATTTGGAAATCAGATATGAGGTATATGGTCTGGGGTGAATTGACATTTACCCAGAAATGACATTTTATTTAACTCATAGTTTTATTTTTAATAATTAACTAAAGTTTAAACTATTTT
>JAQFZM010000497.1:0-31246 GCA_034695785.1 Galumna obvia
GCGAGAGAGAGAGAGAGAGAGTATGTGTGGCCTCAAATATATGAAAATATAGTCAATATAAGTTAGATGAGTGAAGAAAATGGCTAAATAAAAGTGAAAGAATATTAAATTATTAAAATCTAAAATCACTTCAATTTTCATTTAAATTTTGTCGATAAATAAACAATTTTTAGTAAAATATAGATTTAAAATCAGATTTCAATCAAAACAAATGAAAATACGATTTTTTAACAAAATAAACAAAATTCATATTTTCAAAAGAAATGGTTGTCTAACAAAGATTGGATGTCTTGCAATTGACAAATAAATTCTGACAATAAAAATGAAATCAAATTCTGTATTCTTTCAAATTTTAGAAAAAGTTATTATATATTAAAATTGATTCGTTTTAAAATCTGAATCATTTAATAGATTAAAACGACCACTAAATCATAATATGCTAACAATGAAAAGAGTTTGACTGTAAAAGAATCAAAATTTAATTGAATGTTATATTAAGGCCTTCGGGTCATGAAATTCATTTAAGCGCTAAAATGAATTATATATGAAATATATTAAACGCTAATAAAGAAATATATGAACAGAATTTTAAAAATTCAAGCCTTCGATATTAAAAATGAGTTTAAATGTAAGCTTATTGAGACATAAAATGTAGGATACATTATGTCCTCTCAAAGACAGTTATAGTCAATCTAATCATCAGGTGTTGGAGACCTACATTAAACGCATTCCTTTTTCTTTTCCGACATTTTTTCCCAAAACTAATGAATCCCTAATTAATCAAAAGAGGAAAACTTATTTCGGTTTTTAATTAATAACAAAATTAAAGTGAGACTAACTTTAGCTAAAAATGTTATTTACCCTATTCTATGCTTTTATAGATTTATTTGTCTCTTATAAGACATTAAAGGAAAGTTTTAGATTTTGAAACATATTTTCGAGCTTTAATTTAAAATATAATCAAAAGGAGACAAATAATAACAATTTGAACACAACTTGTTTTTCATCACTCCATCACAACATCACTTCGGGCTCAAACATAACAATTGATTGTATTGTTGTTTACTTTCGAATTACATTATTTTAAGTAATAAATGGCAACGAATATAGACTTTAAGACGAAATTCATTAGCAAACAATGGCTTTGAGACCAAACGATGATTAGGAGAGCCTTTGAGCCAAATAAAGAATCTTTACTTTAGTGCCGGTGTTGAGAACTACCTCAAACAAATATTGTTAATTTACGGACTAAACTACAATGTTGTCATTCAGTCACTTCTTTAAAGAGGTTGTGCCGCCTCATCCACTCTAATCTTAAGGCCATTTTTCTGTGTTTCCTAAATTCTGAGGAATTCTAGAATATTCAATGTTTCTCTTCTATCTATTATTTTTTCTTTGGTAATGTTTTTACTATATTTTAAATATTAATGATTGTCAACATTTCTATTAGAATTTTATAATGTTTTAAGAATTACTTCAATTCAATAAATTTTGAAAAAAGAGACAATTTTTACGTTCTTTAATAAAAATATATAAATAAATTGATGTAATAAACATAAAACTAAGTTTTTTCTTATTTTTATTTATTTTAAAATATTTAAAATTCCTAATTATATCAGATATAAGAAAAAGTTCTTTCTTTTTTTGGTTTATTATTCTTTAATGATATTATACTTAAAAGATTACCTAATTTTGAACGTTGTTTTAGAGTCTAAAATTTAGACTCTGATTTTGTTATTAAATAATGTTTGTATATAAAGTTGGGACCAGATTTTGGTCAACTGATGGGCTTTAAAAATTTTTGACTAAAATAGAGTTTGACTTAAATCTCTATAACAGTAAAATTCGATTAAAACATCGATAGAAAAGATTTAAAAGGGTTTTTGAGACAGAGTTTTGACCAAAATCGGTCTACAATCTAGACTCTAGAATGTATTTATTAAATAAGTTCTAAATTTTAGCCAAAATATTTCCTTTTTGTTAATGTTATATTGCAAGATCTTTATTATATTAAATTATCAATAGTATAGTAGAAAATCATTATATACCAAATAATTTAGGTTCAGTTCGTGATTGAATTTAACCAGTGCTAATAATTCATGAATGTCTAATTTGGATGATCTTCCAATTTTTGGTCTTTTTGCCAAAACTATATTTATTTGTTTAAAGTTTTGCAAAATATTTTACGACAGATTATATAACTTCTTCAGAATTTTTGTCATTTATTTTTCTCAAAACCTAATTTTGTTTTATTTAAATAAACTAAAAAGTGATTATTTTATTGATATTTTAGTAATAATTAGTACTCTCATCGACTAATAAATAAGTTAATTAAATTTAAAATACAAATAACAAAAATTAAAGAATAATTGATTTCTTCAATTATTTAAAATAAAGACATTATTTAAAAGCAAAAGAATAGTCTAAAACAAAATACAAAATTAAAAAAAGACTTACCTTTAGATCTGATATAAAGGGTTTATGAGTAATTATAATTGTAATAGGTTAACTATTTCAAGTGTATATTATTTTTGAATACCTATAAAATAAGCAATTTCAGCTAAATTCGTGAGTATGCTATTTGCCATGAGCAAGCACATTAAAACTATTCATTTATTCGAATGAGTAAGGAAAGTGTAATATAAATTTTATATATTAAAAATATATGATATATAAAATGAACTCTTCTTTTGATATTTAATGTAAACTACAATAAGAAATAAATTTCATTTGAGAAGTAGTTTATCGGAATAATATTGTTAGCATTTATTTGAAATATTATTTAGATAATGCATATTCTTGTTCAGTTCTTTCAATAATTATAATTAAATCTTTCACCTTTTTGGCTGAAAATTCATCGCTGAATAAAACTATAAAAGTTATTAAAAATATTTTAATTTGTGATTTAAGAGAAATAATTCAGTGACACAAAAACTACATAGAGTTTTGATTCAGGGTTTGTAAAAAAGGAAGTCTTTGAGAAAAACAGAGGCGCGCTAAAAGAGAAATCAGGCACCTCTATTTACTAGTATTAATAATTAATTTGGCTGCAAAAAAACTACCCAGGATTTCACATTTGGATTTAGTTACTTTAGAGTTTATAAAAAGTAATTAAAATGAGGGAGAATAAATTTATTTGTTTTGAAATTTCATCTCTGAAATATAGTTTTACGTAATAATAGGAGAATAAGTTATTAATTTATTCAATTAAATATTATAGAAATTATAAGATATTATGGTTTGCTTTGTTTTAGAGAAATTTTATCCGAAATATTTCTGTGAATAATAGAAATATTGGTCAGTCTATGGAAACAATTATTAAGATTTTATGTGAAATATTTCGAGAATTTATTCTAAAAATAATTGCCTCAATAATGAATCTCTAGAGAGAAATATTTGTCTAGGTGAGAGAATTTCTTTTGGACACTAATAGGAATTAAATAATTAGATATCTTATTAGAGTCTAGATATCCCACAAATTACAACAAGGTAATTACTAATTAGTCTCTATCTTAGCAAATAAAGAATTATTATATTAATAGATAGGTTTAAAATTAAAGTGAATTCTCTATTAAAAGTTTTACATAAAATTCAAAATAATAGGATCTTTGCATTTTTGAGACCATAAAATTTGATTTTAGAAAAACTACTTTTAAAATGTCGTTATCTTTTGTAAGATAAGAATAAATAAAGTTATTAATACCTGTTCTTCAAAAATGTCAAAAGCTGTAGGACTCGAATTTGTAAATAAATAAAAATTGAGGATATATTCTATGTTTACATTTGTTTTCCTCTTTTAAAAACTAAAATAGAGAAACGATTGCGTAAAACATATAATCTCTTAAATGGTGTTATTTTTTACTAAAACCTAAAACTAATAGAAATTTTAGATTTATATCCTTTTAATTTAATTGTCTATAACTGTAGTCATAAACTTTAGTTTCTCGTTATAAAATTTCATAGTTTTTACAGAAACCTTTGTGTCGCTCAAATGTTTTCCTTTCGTTAATAAGAATATTTAACTAGGCCTTTTATTCAAAAAATTAAATGTTTTACATATTAATAGTATATAATTGTATTAATAGTTCGGAAATTCTTTGAATTTAAAATAAATTATTCGCATAAATGACTTCAAATAAAGCTTTTTATGATTTAATTGAAGTCAAATTCCTTTTTATTAATGAAGTGATTGCCATAACTTCTATTAAATTTTGATCAAAGGTTTAAATCAATGAATAAAAACGAAATTCCAATAAGAAAATGATTGATTGCATGAATATTAAGAATAGAGTACAGTCTCTAATCTGTTGAATAAAGTAGCATGGACATTTGAAATTAGTTGACCCAATAAAACAAGTATATCTTAAGTGAAATTATTAGCATTAAATTATATTTATTGAAAAAACCTTTTGAGTTCATTTTGAATGTCTTTTCTTTTTAAATCTATTTTCATTTTAGCGATTAACTCATTTCTAATATTAAATTTAATTCAGAGTTTTGTTGATTAGATGCAGACATTTCACATAAATTAAACGTAAAAATTGTTTTCTCTAATGATTTTTTAAAATAAACTTTTAGTAAAAATAAGAGAATAATTATTTGGTATCAAACAAATGGTTTACTCAACCGATTAGTGACTGTATTTGTGAGAATCTCAGTCATTAAACTAAGAAATTTAATAAACAAAGCAATTACTTTACAGAAGAATTTCATGACGATGATCATGCAACTTTACTCATCTTATTTTTTTCAAACGCTATTTGTTATACTTATTGAAAATATCTTATATTATTGTAAATACCGTTATTTGTTCAATACTTCATATGTTGTAATAATTTCCTAAATAACCCCTCATATACTTGCATTGAAATAAATATGACTTCATTTGTAATCAAACCTTATTTTTAATCATTTCTATTAAAATCAGTGGAAAATATTAAAAAAAAAGAGAATTTTTAACAAAAATATAGTTTTTTTAATATTAATATTTGAAAGATGTGACAATTCTTCCAGTTTTGAACTTCCGTTCAGACAATGCTTTCACATAAATTGACACAAATTATTAGTTAATTCAAAATAATTTGTCGATTCTTTCGGAAAATAACAGTTTTATTAACAGAATTAAAAAAATGCAAATGAAATGCTTTTTTGAATTAAACGAATCTATTTATGTCTTGTTTTGGTCACAAAAGAATCGTCGGTCGAATGAAAACGTTATTTGATTACTTAAATCTATTTAAATAGTTGTTATTCAATACATCTGTTCCTAATATTGTATTATAATTGTAGTTTCATAGTTTAGAAAAGGGCTCAGATGAGACTCGTGAGTAGAATATGACCACTACTGAACTAATTATGTGAATTAGAAATTATACTTTACTTTATTTTCTCTAATTTATAGTCGACTCAATTATTCATTTCTCCAAATTTTAGTTCATAAATATATTAAATTATTTTTATTAAACGAATATTTGTATGCAAACAGTATTTATATAAAAAGATGCAATTTTTCAAAAATATTATCAATTTTTGCAAATATTGTAGGAAAGGCTAAAAAAGTGAAAAAAATGATGGAATAATAATATAATAATTATATGAATAGTGTTCAGATGCTATCATTTTATACTTTTCTAAAACATTTGATAAATAGAGACAAACGATTGAAAGAAAACATTTGAAGAGACGAACCATAATTGGATTCAAATCCAAATAAATAAACTGAAAATAACAAATGATCTGTTGATTTAGTTGCATATCCAATATCAAGATTCTTTCTTTTTAGGCTTAAACATTTGCTCAACAAATATGTGTACAACAATACCATTGACTTAGAGAGAAGTCATGGAAAACCCCCGAGGATTTCATAAATCCAATGAAATTCTAAGCATTCGTTCGAAAAACTTTTGGACATCAATACTATAAAGGCTTTAAAAGAAAAATGTGTTAAAACACTTTTCCATCTCTTTCTTATGAATATAAGCTTTTTTAAGTTTAAAATAAATGTCAGTCAAAGTGAAAGTCATCAGAAAATGTTTTCATCTCTAAAAAGGATTTCTTTTGTGTTTTATTTTCATTTCAATCACAAAACAATTGAAATCAATTGAATCGATTGAATGGAGTTTTGCGTCAATAAAATAACTTTTCAATTGTTTTTTGTCCATAAAATGTGAACATAAATATATAACATAAATATTTAAGTATAGTTTTTTCAAATTTCATTCTAACAAAAGATTTGAGGAATATTTTCTTCAATAAAAATAGGGGTTATTTAGAAGATATGTTTATACGAAATGACGTTTAATCAGTAATTCAAAGACTAAACAAATAGTGTTCTGTATTTTATGACAGAAAGCAAAGAGAAGATAGAATTTCGATATATTCTATGCAAAAGAGGAACTCATCGCTCACATGGTTTCCATGACAGCCCAGGGCTCGGTTACCAGTCGAGAGAGTCGGAAGTGATGTACGTCTAGGAACGGGCATCACAGCATTGGAGGAACGTCTTCGTCTCCAGGCAACCACTCGAGAGTCAGTAGTGATCAAACTGGAAATGACGGGACTGAATGCCAATCGTGTACTTCGGGCCACAATTATTCCAAACAAACTGAATATAAGTGTAACCAATGGGCGGAGGAATGAGGTGTTGGTGCAGTTGTTGGACAAAACGCGACACAATTGAGTTATTAATGTTATGACCGAAACTAATCTCAATGAAAATCCAAAAAGAAAGAGCACCGGACCCACGATTGACACACAGATTATAAATGATGTCAATTCAATGTCGTACTCAAACCAATTGTTGGAATCGTTGCCGAAAATGTTATCTCTTAAATAATTATTTATGAATTGACTCAAGAAATTAACCGATAATATGAGATACAATTTATTACTGTTTAGTTGTGTTTTAGTCATTAAAGTGAGCCAATAATAAAAGCTTGAAATGAAGAACAGACCACAATATTGGCTCAAAACAATTGGAATTATTGTCAGAAGAAAAAGAGTGACCACAACTCCAGTTACAAATGTAAACAAATAAAGAATTTCTGTTTTTATCTGATATCGAGATAGAAGTGGATTAAGAGCTCCACTTAAATGTTTTCGAAACAAGTTTTGGCTTTTACTCATCAGTGGTTTAAATAAAATGACTCTCTTCTCGTTTAGAGCACTTTTCTTAGCGTTTATCAAATCTGATGAATAGGAGTGGGATATCATCGCAACCAAAGATCAGTTATCACGAGTGCTGTTTTCTCAACTCAGCCTTTAGTCAACTCGAGAGCAAACAGTGTTTTAATTGCTTTTCAATGACTTTAGAGATATCAACACTTAATCCAATTTAACGTTTAATTTAACTCTTTTTCTGATAACTATTCAATTGATTTGTTTGAAGTAATGACAACAAACTTATGTTAATGTACTCTCTTATAGTTATCACTCATTATTAATCAATGAAGTGTCAAAACTCTTTTAAGTTCATTTCATTTTAATTTAATTGCACTCAAACACAGATATTCGCAAACAAAACACTTGAGTTTATAAATATTTTGAGGAATAACTTTAAGACTTTTGAAGTGACTTTTTATATATAAAATCAAATATAAACTAATGTTTGGAAAACATATAAAAGCAAAAGCGTGAGAATCGAAGTCTGGGCTCAGAATACAGCCGACAGAATAAAGCAACTAAAGTCTCAAAAGAGTGTGTTGTGTGTATTGGGCACAGCATAAAGAATAGCACAGAATATATTCTACTCTCAGCTAAACTTCGTTCCATTTCTACGCAGTCTTAATGAGACCTTATTTTCCGCAAACTCTATGATTGACACAAACAAATGTCAATCAATTGTTCTTTTCTTCACAAAACTTTATTTATTGGCCATCAGTTATACAAATGTCATCACTTTTCCATTCATTACAATTGCATTAAATCTATTGAGACTTTGATATTCAAATTATAAATATTTTTTTAACTTAATGTCAATAATCATAATATAGAGGCTCTTCATTACTATTAATAAGTCATGGGATAAGGTTTAAGTTAACACTTTTGGGTTAACACAATTGGGTTGTTAACAAAATCTTCCAAATAATGATTTATTGCTTTTGTTTTAATAATTGATGCCTACAATTGTCTGCAATTATTTAGAGATAAGATATTCACTAATTCTCAATGCGATGACAAAAATGCTAAACATTTACATCGTATTCATTATTCGAGTTCTATTCATTCAAGATATATAAGTTTTATGGTTAAATAACTATAACAAACAAACTCTAACGAGAACATTATTCTGGTAAACTTTATGATTGATTTTTGAATGAAATTCTTTCACATTTTTATATTTTATTAAATTACCCTTCAATAATACCATGATAATTTTGATTTCTTTAATTATTTATTCATTCATTTTTCTATTTCATATTAAATGATTTTCAGTTCTCATTCTTTTCAAGAGAAGAATTTTATTAAATTTTATTAATTTATTTCTATTATAACTTTTGATAGATTTTAAAAATAATGTAAATTATTTGAGAAAAATGATCAAGATTATTAGAAATCCTAAATTCAAAAGAAAATAATTCTATTTTTTTCTATTAATAAAATGTAATCTCTTTTTGGTAATCCAAACATATTTTGCACAAAAACTATATTTTCTAAAATTGTTTTGAATTACAATTATTTATTGATAGATAACTTCATATAAACTAATTTTACCATTAATTCCAGTTTTTAAATGTTTAACTCATTGACTGTTAAAATATAGTCTTTTGTGTTAGTGTCGGTAAAGGCTACAAAACTTATTCTGTGTCCTCAATGTATGTCAATAAAAAAAAGAACCTTTATCTGTGGTTTTATTAAAATTTTAATCCAAAATATGAAAGCATTTATTTTGTTTGTCTTCACTTAATATCTCCGAATCCAATTCTCAATAAAATTTATGTCTCATTTCATTGAAAATAAAAATTAATTGAAATATTATTTTCTATCTAAACGATACCATAAAAATCTTAAACTTATATAGTATATAACTATTTCATTGATATATTAAAGTATGTCTTATCAAAACAATGTCTAAACTATTAATTAAATGAATCATATGATGAAATTTTTTAAAATCATAGATTTTTTAAATTAATTATTTATTTAATTAGAAATTAAATCAATTAAATCAAAATTTTAGGCAAAATGGGGTTAAATAAGTTTTTGAATTTTATTGAATTATTTGAAAGAAAAATAAATCCGATAAAAGTATTTTCAATAAATTTTATGAATAAATGAATTGAAAACTAAATATAAGAGGTTTTAATGAAATTTTGATAAAATTTTTGAAATTCTATTTAGCAGACATGGCCATACCAGCCGGTCTCAGAGGGTATTAGGGAGGGCATTTTGAAAATGTCTAAAAATCGTTAAAAATCACATAAATACGTATTTTGCTCTGTTTTCTCTTACATATTGCTTTATTTGGCTATTTTTAATGCATTTTATTCAAAAAAATGCAAAAATCTAAGAATTTTATACGAAATAAGCATTTTTCTAAAAATTGTGTAATAAAAACTTCTAAATTACTTTCTTCAAGATTACAGCTTTTTATTAATTTTTTTGCTTTTTTTGACAATTTTTCCGAATTTTTGCCATTTTTTTTCTTTTTTCTAGAGGGGGAGTACCTGACTTTCCTTCTTATAGTGAGTATTTTCACAAATTTTCCGCTCCAGGGGGTACTTTGAAATACCTCTCTTTTAGTCTGCTTTTTAGTATAAACTCAGGCCTCACTTTTTGATAAGTTTATTATAGAATCTATAGATAATTATATTAACTGTAAATCATTTATTTATAATTATAAAATAGAATAAAAATCTATTAAATAAATAATATTTAAAGATATAAACTCTGAAAATATTTAAATAACATAAGTTTAACTATAGTTTTCAGAGTTTATGTAAACATACATTTTATAATATAAGGAACTTTGAAAGTTTTGACTCAAAAATATTAAAATTAGAACAAAAATTAATTTCTAACATAAGATTAATAAGTTTTGTGTTTAAAGGCTTAAAAGAGAGGTTTGATAATAACTTTTAGGTCATTACTGTCTGATAATAATTATCTCGATATTAATTATCATTTATTTTAATAAATGACCGAAAACTGCAAACTCTGTTATTTGATTAAATGTTGATATCGTTAGTTATAGTTCAGAGTTTAAGTAAAAATAGTAAATAAAACGAAAATCCGGAAATTTGACTCCGGACACAACCCTTCCAAACAACTTATTTGATCTCAACGTAAGAAAAACGAAAGTTAATATCACTTCAAATGATTAATGAAATAAGAATTGAAATGAACAATAAATTGAGCTTGATATTTATCAAAATAATATCATAATATATTGGGTAGAAATAATTATTATAGATTTGGTAGAATTCGGGGTACATTTTTATTTAACTATTTTAAAGATATATATTTTAAGAAATGTTTTTTGATTAAATGACAAATATTTTTTAAAAATGAGATAAAACGTCGAAATAATGTGTTTTTCGATTCGCTTTTAGTCTGAAATTGTTTTTTTTGTTTTGTTTTTCAACTAAACATAAAATCGTAAAATTGTTGAATGAT
This sequence comes from Galumna obvia, assembly GCA_034695785.1. Taxonomy (NCBI): domain Eukaryota; kingdom Metazoa; phylum Arthropoda; class Arachnida; order Sarcoptiformes; family Galumnidae; genus Galumna; species Galumna obvia. Next base: position 10,615 of record JAQFZM010000497.1, read on the forward strand.
TTGAAAGAATCACTTTTATAGTCAACAATTTTGGGCTCAAATTTAATATTTAATGAATGGCTGTCAGATTAGATTAATTGTTTGGTGAAAACTTATTTGGCCTTACTCAAATAAACTCAAATATACTTAAACACATTCAAACTTTTACTACTATTAATTTAATGGTCAGTAAAGTAAGTTTTAGAGGCTTTATTTGAAGAGTCAGCACTATTTTCTCCAATACTCTCAAAGATTTACAGTGTTTTTGACATTTCGATCAAAAATTGAGTGGAAGTGGAAGTCATGACATTTTCATACTTTTCATAGTTTTGTTGCCATAAAAATCTGAGTTTAATTTTTTTTGTGATAACAAATGTTTTACCCATATTATTACCTATATTAAAATATACTCTATGTCACTTATGACAATTGACCAATAATAATGTTATCACAAAAAAAGTCTAGAATATTTTCAAAACTAGTATTACCTTAACAATTGTTTTGGGGGTATTTGTAATGCAATAGTGATGTTGAGGATTGAAGTATCCCTGCAAGAGAGAGAGAGAGAGAGAGAGAGAGAGAGAGAGAGAGAGAGAGAGTCTAGGTATTCTGTGTATTCAGTTTTTTTAAATGACCAAATCTATTAATAAGTTTTAAAGATAAATGTATATAAAATGGAGCGCATCCTTATTAATCATTTATTATAATTTAAGTAAAATAGTTCCTCAAAAATGTTTTCTTTAATCCCTTTCTGATTTTTATCTGGTATACTTTATTCTGAGTTCAATCATGAAAATTTTATGAAGGCAACACTTTTATATTATTTAGATTATATGATAGTGTATATGACATATACGATAAAATCATTGATCGGAAGAAATGCTTATAATCCAAAAGTATATAATAAACATCACTCCATCTTTTGAGAGCTTATATGGATTGTTGTATTGAATTTTCTATCTATATTTATCTAGGTAACAAAATCTTGACTGAAACTTAAGTTAAACTTAAATTTACCTCAAATTCTTTGTTCTGAATTTAAAGCAAAATTAGAGTTTGTTTTCGGATAATTTCAAGAAAAGTAATGACTTTTAATCGATTATAAATTAATGAAATTCACTAAAAATTCATTAAATATTTTCAGATTTAATGAAAAAGTTTAGTCAATATAAGTAGAAACGGCCAAACCTGTAGGTCTCAGGAGAGGTATGAGAGGGATATTTTAAAAATGATTAAAATTCGCTAAAATACATAACAATTATTGCTCATTTTTAGATTTTTTTCTTTTATACAATCCTTGTGGCTTTGAATCCCTTTTTATGGATTTAGCCTAGTTAAAATCTGAGTAAATAAGAATTTAAAAATTTCCTATTAACAGTAACTATGGAATTCCATTGAAATTATAATTATTTTAAAAAAATTTATCTTGTGCATTTTAAAATAGATTTCATTAAAACATTGGTGTCCATGTTTCAATTTGTAAGATAGATAGATGAAATATTTGTGTAACATTTTGAAGACAATCAAAAATTTATCGATACCTGTTATTTTGTGTTTTAAAATTTTGTCAATAAAATTTCGATAAAATTAGCTTGCAAAGTTAAAAATTTTAAAATTCTATTTGATCCTGTTTCTATATTATTCAATTAATTTTAACGAATCTTGGTAATCTAATGCATATTTAAATTATATTTTTAAATACCAGAGAGAATTCAAATATCTCAAGTGGTTTCAAAATAACTGTTTATAATAATTTTATTAGTTATCCATAACAATTTTTAATTCACTTTAGATTTTAACTAGGATAAATTCATAAGAAAGGTAGTCTCTTTGGTCAAGACTGTATATTAATTTATCGAACTATTTGTAATGCATTTTACCCAAAATAAAGCAAAAATCTTGGAATTTTTGAAAGACTACATATATTTTCTATTTTGGCGCCAAAAACTCCAATTTTGATGTTTTTATGTATTTATAATTATTTTTCTTCAAAATTAAAGCTTTTTATTAATTTTTCTCTTAATTTTTTTTTCATTTTTTTCTGGAGGGTTATCTGACTTTTCGTTTCAGAGGAATATTTTGGAGTTATAGGCAAGGTATATTTTCCTATTAATGAGAAAATGGTTAGTCTGTTTATAATTGGGAGTAGAGCCCGAAGTTAGCCAAATTTTAGGAACCTAAACCGAACCGAAACTTTGGAACCGGAACCAAACCAAACCGAAACCGAAATTTTTAAACAAAAACCGAAAAAAACCGAACCGGTTTCGGTTTTTTCCGGTTTTTACTAAAAACCGATTAAAATACTAATTTCTAAAGTACTTTTCTAATAATTAGGGCTTTATAATGAATTATAATATAGTTTAAATTTCAAATTATATATTCTATTATTTAATTTTAGTATTTTCTGACTTATTTTTTGTATTAAATTTATAAATTTATTTCTTAAATTATATTTATTAAAAACCGAAACCAAAATACTGAAACCTAAACCCAACCCAACCGAAACACTGGAACCGAAACCGGAAAAAACCGTTTCGGTTTCGGTTTTTTTCGGTTTTAACCGAAATGGGTTAACCAACTTTGGCCTCTAACTGGGAGTTCATAACTCAGAACTCAGTCACAACCGGAAGATTGGACTTTAATATTATTTATGGAAAAACAATTTCATTAAAAATTAGAAAAGTTTTAAAATATTATTTTAATCAACGCTTTAATGTTTTAAAAACTAATATTTCAAACAAAATTGAATCTCATTTTAGAGAATCCGTTCTCTTTTAAAATATTTAAAATATTATTCTTAAAAATCAAAAGTTTGAGAAATGGTTTTAAAATTATATTTAATTTTATGTAAAGAATGGAATTAATCGATGAGACGATAGTCTGCATAAAATTATTCTTAAGTTTTAATAATAATTAAATACAATTTTTATTAAAAATAATGGAAAAACTTATAAATATTTAATAAATAATAGAGATTTTTGTCAATATTTATAGTTGAGTTTGTTATTAAATTTGTTAAACTTGATCTTGCTTAATATCTCCGTATGGTCTCATTTGGTGTTGTGGAAGAGGGTATCTAATAAACCACAAAATAGTATAACAGACACCAAAAACCGGTAAACAACACAAATAAAGCATAAGAATTGACATCAAAACGATCGCAATTAATAGAAGAATAATAAACGTCGAAATTGTGTCGAAATTGTAGTTTTTGTCATCGGATCTAACCATTGATATTAATATCAATTCCATGAAAAGAACGGATATCTTAAGAAAAGACATTACTTTAGATTAGATTCTAATTTAGATTTTTTTCAAAACTATTATTGAAATCACGTTTTGATTAATAAACGGATTCGATATAAATCTGAAGATAATTAACGTTCAAATAATTTAAATGAATTAATTGTTGTAATTATCGTTAAAGTAATTCAAACAACTATTCAAACAATTAAAAAGTTTTGTCCAAAAGAATGGTTTTCGTTAAAATCTCTTTCTCTGTCAGTTCTGAAAGTATGGGTCAATTGAAAGTTCCCGAAAATGAAGGCTTTGATTATGGATTTGTCGGAACTATAATAATGAAACTTTAAAAAATATTCATTTTGACCAAGCTAAATTTAATCTAAAAGTACAATTAATAAATCAATTATTAATACCTTAATATTAACTATTAATAACTTTAATAATAAAAATAATTATTAATAATTAGTTAAGTATGAAAACGACAGATGGAAGACATAATATTATTGAATGAACTTTGGGTTCGGTCTCTGATTAGATCCACTTATTTATTGATTCGATTATGGATCGAAACAATGGTTATGTTTAACACCAGTTATCACTACTTTCTCTATAATTTGCTCGAAAAGAGATGAGAGAAGTAAAGGCCGTTAAACTTTACTCATTCACTTCAAACTCTATTTGAAATATCGATCAGTTTTTAGATTCAATTCTTTTGTCATTCGATAGTCTCTCAAAATATTATTTATTTATTTATTTCTCTTAATTTATTTGAAGAAAATTATTTTATTGTTTATTAAATTTCGATTTTGAATCAAATAAATTAAGATTTAATGAGAAATAATTTTTAAGATAAATATTCTTATGTAATATCGGTAAAACATTTAATTCCGGTTAAATTAGAATCTTCATTAAATTAGCATGATCAAATTTAATTATATAAAAGCTTTGTTTTAAATTTATAAGAGTATTATTAGAAATATCCTTTTAAACATTTAATGCAAAACATAATAAATTTAAATAAATGGCGGAATTCTATTCGAAACAAAGTTAATATAAAAGAATCACCTTGTTCAATTACTTTATTAATCACAATCAAATCTAATTTAATATCGAGAATAAGTGTTTCGCAAAATATTTTAAATGCAATTTGTGAGCAATTGTGCACTAATGTAGAGAATATTCTTGCTCGTTTTAATTTATAAAAGACAGATTTTCTCCAAAATATAGTTTTATTGATGAAATGATTTTCATTTGGTTCACAATATTTGAGGGAAAATCTATTTTTAGTTTTTTTTGAGGAATTTGTTAACATTTAAGTGCGACTTATCTATGAAAATGTTAACTGAAAATAATCATCTTGGTTAGTATTTTGGATTATTGTGAAAAATTCAATTTAATTATTTTGAATTTTGATCCCAAATATTATAGATTTTATTCGTTTGGATCCATAATATGCCAGAGAATAACGAATAGTAATATTGTGAAGAGTATTGTGAGTAAGGGGTGAATGCCCTCATCAGCCAATTGAATGCTCTTCTCTAACAGCATCTCAGAGACTGACGGCACTACTCCTTGATTTAACTGATGATAACTCAGAGCATTAATGTTTCATTTTTACGTTTTCGCAAACATTTTAACAAATTTTTCATAAAATCAGATAATATTTTGAAGTAAAATATGTTCACAATTCAAACATATTTAAGGAAAGAATTGTTTAGAAACTAAGCAAAGGAATAAAAAATTAATTCTCTCTCTCTCTCCTCTCGTCCCTCTCTCTCTCTCTCTCTCTCTCTCATCTCTTCCCTCTCTCTCTCGCTCTCTTCTCTTCCCTCTCTCTCTCTCTCTCTTTGTGAATGATATCGATTTTTGTAAGCTTTCATGAAATCATTACTGTTGGCTCATATAAAGCACAGGCAATATAACAAAAATAACTGTACTCTACACCGAGTAATGCATTTGGAACGAGTGAACGGCCAACGACCTCATCCTTACTCTCTTCCTATCTTACAATCCATGCGCGCAATTAGAGTACTAACTGTCGGTTCTCTATATTCTTCAAATTCTTATTAAAAAATATTATTTAATTTTATTTCAAATTCTTTTTATACATTACTTAAATCAAATAATTTTTACAGTCTTTCAGTGTTTCCAAAAATATGTGAAACAAAGGCTTTGTTTTATTTTTGCACTGAAAATATCCAATCATTTCAAACAGAATATTCTGAGTGAAGAACCGAAAACAGAATCGCTTTCAATCGAATATTAAGGCAATGAACTCTCGTAAACCTTAGGAAAGCAGTTGTGTTCATACAAACTTTTAACCGAACCTAACCGTGAATATTGATTTTCCTGGAGAAGAGGGCATCGCTTTCTTTTACAAAACCAGATATTTCACAGAATCACAATTTAATTAAATATTTCACAATTTTTTCTCAATTATTGAATTTTAAAATAAAATTGGATTAATTATTAAATTATCTGTAAGTCTGGTCGTCACAACCAAATCAAGTGCACAGACTATTGTCTAATTCCGTAAATAACACTCACTTGCAATACATAACATATACACTGAAGCCTAACCTCCATAAAACATTTTTTCTGTTATAATGATATATAGATTAGAATTTAATTTATAAAACCGTCTTTTGTATTATCTGTTCCTAAATCTCTTTATTTATATTTTAATATTATATTTAGTGAGAATCATATCATTTGATGGGTCAGAATTTGAAGTCTTCTTATTTATTTACATCATTTTAAGTGAATTTTAAATAAGATGTGTTTCAGAGCATAAAAATAAAAAACAAAAGAAACCTCTCATTCATTAAAATCCTTAGTCTTTGGCAAAGGATATGATATTTTGTGTAAAAAAGTTCCGATTTTGCAATACTTGTGTTTATATACTTTTTTTTAGTAAAAGTCGATTTCGGTTAGAAATTGAGGCTCGAAGAGGACACTCACGTTTCCATAACAACATATATAACAGTGTATAGCAGGTCACAGACCTCTCCGATCAAATAAGTATTGATTTTATGATATTTCCACAAAAGTAATGACTTCCAGGAGAAATGCCTATATTTTCCATCCAGAGTTGCATTTAAATCATTTTTGTTTTTAGGAAATAATTGCGGAAATAATTTGTAACTAAACTTATCTTCATTAGACAGTAGACAATAGACTTTCTTTCAATTGATTCATTCAAAATGTCTGATTAGAGTATTTGGAGGTTATTTAGAGTATAATCTATTGTATTGGTTTTGGCCAACAATTCACATATGGCTCACATTCTGAGTGCTTTAATAATTACATAATCGTTGAATATATTTAAAGTATCGCTAAAATGAAACTCAAGTTTAAACTATAAGTAAATGAACTCATTTTCGTCGTTTCAGTAAAAACTTTTGTCTGTCGATTAAAATTTGAGTCAACACTTAATAATAACTGTTTAACTCTTAGACTAAGACTTGACTCTTAAAATCTAATAAAAAAAAGTCTAAGAATTGTTTGCCAAACGATTATTTAAATTTTGATGATTTCTAAGAACTATAAATGTTTTTTTTAATATGATTTATCATGATCTTGCTCAATTTCTAAATTGATTCAAAATTAAATGACGCAAAAAAGGCAATACTTTGTTAAATATCTTACGATTAAATCAATTAAAATATTGAAAATAATTTTTAGATTTCTTTGTTTGTGATGTTTTAGATGAGAGATTGAGTCGATTGGCACACATTTATCTCAGGTATACCTCCAACTGGTTTGGCAGCGATCAGAGCCTAACGAAAGAGAGAGTAACCGAAAGACCGGAATCCGGTCAGACGGGATGGCATAGTATGCAATCCAATGGCACAGTGTTTGATGGCATAGTTAGTAATGCTTTTTATTAATGACATTCACTTTCTTCGTCAGACAAGACTTGTTTCATAACTGGTTGGGTGACTATTGGCCTATCAATGCCTCTAAAAGAGTGTCAGTCAGAATGAATTCAAGTGAATTCAAGGTGAAACTCATCTCAATCTCAATACCAGAATATAAGTTCATTAACTTGAACGCACCTGCTATTAAAAAATCACCTTGAACAATCTCGCTCTGAGACGTTAAAGTGAACATTGGATTGAAAAAAGCAATTCAGACGATCACTGCTCACAATATTATGAAAAGCATTGAATCAAAACGAAATATCTTCGGCCAAACAAAAGATACCATAGATTTGGCCCCAAACTTGCCTTAAAGCCAACTCACATATTGGGAAACCCACAGATCCAACACATATTGAGAGACGAGTTTATCGTTAATTATCTAAAATTTTAATTAATTTAAGTCGAAGTGAGAATCAATTGGATGAGAGCCATAAGATTCAGTATTTATTGAAATGTTTTAAATATAACATTCAATGAAAACTTGAAAATAAAATACAATCTTTGATATTCTTTATTAATAATATTAAACTTGAATAATAAAATATATGGGAATAATATATCTTAGATGTGGAACTCTGTATCTGTAATAATCGTAATCATATTAATTTAAATGTCAATGCAATCAAATGACAGTTTTTTGTTTTCTTAAGATAATTATAATAAAATGTGAGAACTCTTACAGTTTAATCATTTCATGCAATCAAAACACAACCCATTTATAGATAAAATTAGGGAAAAATTAAAACTACAAACAATGCAATACTTTTGAGCTCTTTTGATGTTGTCTTACAGTTTTACAACTATTATAATAACGAACACTTATTTCTTCTTAAAAAACACATCTTTTTTTTTTGATAAATGTTTCTATTTTTGAAATACATATTTGATATCACCATAACATTACTGCTATTATTTATATATATATATTTATATTTCTTTACTGTTAATTAATATACATTTTTTAAAATCTCATTATATTTAGTAATTAATTGATCAGTTTTTGACAGAATTATATTATTTACTTATATATCAATATTTTTTAAATATATATTTATATTTAATTAATTTATAAAAAGGTCTTCAAAGTGTTTGAGACCTTCTCATCAAATATTATCTAAGAGTTTAGTCTAATCTTTTTCTTTAGTGTTTAAAATACAATCAAATTTAATCTATAGGTCGACAATAGAGAAAGAGTTGGGAACCGAATCCATTAAATCGATTAATTCGGGTTTTAATTGAAAAAGTAAGTTAACAAACGTTTTACGAAAAGAAGATGAGATGTTATTGTAATTATTAAAACTATAAAAATTTATTAAAATTTACTTTGGATTTACTAATAGAAAAAGTCTTTTCAAGTGAATTGTCGATTGAGTTTTCAACTTCTCTTTTAATATATAATAAAATCTTTTATTAAATCTTTTTTCAATTTAAGTGAAATCTAATAATTATTGTAAATTAAAGTATCGATAATTAAAATCTATAACAAACAGACATAATATCAATGAATAGCTGCGTTCACTTAAGTCTTAAGTAATAATCATTTTTACAGCAATTAAAGTCTTAAATATGAAAAAAATGAGTTCAACACAAATGTAATAAAATATTTGGTATGTTTTCCATCCGAATTAGAAAAGGATGAGTCAAAACATTAATAAAAGATTGCATATAATTTATAATCAAATAATTGATTTATAACATCAAATAAGCTTATTATAGATAATTATTTCTATTTCTTTACTCTTTTTTCACTTATTTTAAATAAATTTGTTTGTAATTCTTTTTTTTTAAAGTATTGTCAATCAATGAATGGCATTATTGTAGCAAAAGGTAATCATAATTGCAATTATTGCGTTCGGAAACCTTCGAAACTCATCAAAACTGTTTGCAGCTCTTCTCAAGTATTAAATATAATTTTCAATCAAACGTTTAACATAAGCTATAATTAATTGTCAATACATAACAAAATGATTAAAAATAAAAACAAATTAATAATAATATAATTAAAAGGTTTCTGAAAAAAATTATTTTAAAACTAATTTATGCATAGTTTGGGCGATAATATAATAATTATAAAATGATTTTTTGCTGAATGTGTTCTTCGATTGCGATTTAGAAACAAACGAATTACAATTTAATGAAATAAATTATAAATTTAACTCATTTTTAAAGGTTTTGCGGATGGATTTCGAGTACAAAAATAAAAAAGAATTGGAAGACTATATACTAATTAATAATAATAATAATAATTATAATAATAATAAGTAGATCTAAAATACAATTAAAAAAACTAAAATATCAATCAATTAATAAAAATCAATAATAAATGCAATTAAAAACTGAAATCAAAAGTTTGAGTAATTGTTTAAGTTTAGAGTTTTTTGAGTTAATCATAAGGTTTTTAAAAAGATTGACAATAAGTGGAGATGAGCTGCTCTGATACACTATAAGTCATTTCTTTGTTTAATAGAAACTCTTCTCTTTTAGCCATAAAATACTGATTTATTGATAATTAAAATAACGTTAAATAATATTAAAAAATATTAAATATTCGTCGTTTAGATTTACCGTTAGTTTAGATCATTGATGGGGTTGTAGTGGATGTGTTGGTGGGACTGTCCAGACTTGAGCTGCGGCGCTCTAATGGAGAGATGTTAGAGCTGTAGGTGCGTTGACCGGAGAAGTCGGGCCAAACAGAACTTGGAATAGTTGTGTTACTGGCATTACTTCCGACCGAATCGAAAGTTGGAGATTCACCGATGCCTTCGTCCGTATCATAAGAGCCGCTGGAAATCGATTTGGAGAACCCATTGGTAGCGGAGAACAGGCTATAAATGTCGCTAATTTTGGCGCCGTTCACGAAATTGAAGATATCGGTCGACGAACGGTTCACCATAGAGTTGTTGTTCGACGTCTCTCGAGAAGAGAAAGCGCTGAACGGATCCGATGATGTCTTATACAGTGAATTGAATCCGTTGGATGTGTTTGTGGCGAATGAATTGTCGATACCATTAAGAAGGGGTGAATTCGAAAAGTCTGAACTGCTTTCATCGGCACTGCCTGTGCCAGAGGAGTCGATTAGACCACCCGTGCGGATAGCGATGTGCGATTCGATCTCCTTTCTGGCCAACTCTACGTTGTCCGGAAGACCCGTCACTTCGAAGACCGGCTCTTTGTCACGACTGGGAGTAATGATATAAGTAGTCGTCTGTTGTTGTATTCGTTTAATTGTTGCCCCTTTCGGACCCACTACCAGACCCACCACTCTATAAGGGACTCGAACTTGAATTGTGGTCTGTCCAGGTACATTGGCATTGGGAACAGGTCCTCCTATAGAACCATTAAGATTACTTTTGCGTTGGGCCCGAATTTGGCTGAAGTGTTCGGCCGCCGACAGGATTTCCCTTTTGGCTGAGTTTACGTCTTCTTTACGACCGGTTACTACAAATACGGGTTCTTCGCCGCGAACTGGAGTTTTGATGTATGTATTGGTCTTCGCGCGGAGAGCCTTAATCTTACAGCCTATGAAACCATTCAATTAAAATCGGAGTTAAAAACATTTCTTAATTTCTTTCATTTCATTTATAGACAAAGAATTCGACAAAAATTCAAAAATCGGTACAAAAAATAAATTTAAGAGTTTTTAAAGAGAGTTAACGTTTATATGGGTTTCAAAATTAGAAATATTAGTGTTTGTTATATAAGTGACAATTTTTTAGTAACAGTGAGAAAGTGATCCCAACATATCTGACGTCGAGTTGTTGTTCAACGGATGTATTGGCAACAAAACAGTAAAATTAGAGCACATTTGAGCCAAAAACAGCATTAAAAGAAGGGAGGCTTTGGCTGACAGTCTTATCGTATATTCGCTACGAATGCATGAATGCTATACTAGAGTGAAGTCTATGCCATGTCTTACTGGTTGGCCCCATCTCTCATCCCTAACAACAAAACCATAGCTCTAATGTTTGACTGAAAAGCCGCACAACTCAGACAATGAACAAAGAAATTGCGGACAAAAACATTTGCGAAAAGCCTTAAATACATTCAAATTAATTATAAATTAATCATAATTTTACCCAAAAGAGGAAATAAAGTAAGAGTTTTAGCTGTCATTAGTTATAAACTACAAATTATTGATAAAAAGGGTAACACTTTTGGCGATAATCTTAAATAAATTGAATATTATTTACATTCTTATCAATCAGTTGTGGCTTTCAATCAAACAAAGCATTCAATGTTTGAATGTTTGCCGTATTTGTAGTTATGTTTAAAACATTGAAAACACGCTTTACTGCAAAACTACTACAAAACCAAAGATATGGAAACAAAGAAAACAAGACTAACAACAGAATTGCCGACACTTTAGGCACTGTTAGTAGTCATACATACCCTGTCGTCCGACAATTTCGGCCACGTGTTCACTGCTCGGGACGGGAACGCATTCAGTAGTGTTTTGCGATTTCTTCGTCCGATTATCGCCATCAAAGTTCTGTCCCATCGACTCATTGGCGTCGAGTCCAAGCATTGATATTTCCATCGCCAACTGATAGGCTCTTCTCTCCTCCAGAGCCGAAGTGGCGTTAATTATGGAACCGTTTGAAACGTTGTGATCCATTTCGCAGAGAAGACTCGCCGGCATTTTTAACTCAATGACTAATGTCTTTACCAATTAATGAGACAAATGACCACAAATGACAATAACTATCACTTTCTATCGACAACTAATTATTAAAAACTTATATAAAAGTCTTATTTTGGTATAAAAATATATTCATCGATAAAATAAATCAAAACACAAATAAAATTCGCTTAAAATATAATAATATATAATATAATATAAGAGACAATTTGTATATAAAACGATTCAAATTAAAGATTCAAATGATTTAAAGAAATGTTTGAAGAAATGGTCAATCGATTGGTTTGTCTAAAGTGGCGTTCAGTAGTCAGTAATGAACCGAAGCCAACGTTAGCGATGGTGTGACACTCGACTCAACTCAAGTCCAACTGAAGCGCCAAAACATTCCTCCACTTTATGGAAGTCTGTCTTTATCTCAACACTCATTGACAGAACCAACGCTTACATTCAAACACTGAGACTAAAGAATAGAGAATACATTCACTGCGATAGAGCTGAGAACCGGCACTAAATCCCAGCTGTAAGGGAGGGGCGAATACACAGCACAGCACAGCTTTACAAGTGCTCTAAACTGTGCTAACATTAGAGCTCAAACACCCAATTCTACGGACTCTACCAACGCATCCATACATTGGATTCGTTCAACGCTTCCACACATCACTCACTAAATGCACTGACACTCAGTCACAGACGCACTCACTCTCAGTCAAACACACTCTCACTGTTCAGTGTATTCACACTTTGTAAGGTGCAATCCATACATTGGCCAAACCCACCACAACACACATATTTAGCGCCACTTTTCAATTCCATTCTTAGCCATTAACTAAATGAAAATGAGCAAGATAATACACTAATAATTCACTGATAATACACTGATCATACACTGATCATACATTGATTATACATTAATCATATACTGATAATACACTAATCAATTAGTAATCATATATTGACTAAACAATAGTTCAATATTTTTATACAAAAGTTCACTTTTAATAAAAGGGAGGCTTAACAGTGAATGTGTCGGATCCTATTCTCCAAATTAAATCACATTTTCATTGCACTTAACACTTAACGAGCAAACTTTGAACCCACACACACCTCATCTCTAAAGAAATGGTAGTCTCTAACTATTGCTGGTTAACTATTTTGAATATAAACTTTGTAAAATGGTTTACTAGGAATATTTTTAAAATTCAAAGTTCTTATTAAAATTGAATTAACTTGAAATGATCTAGAACATATTGTGCGCATCCCTTAATGTATTGATTTGTATTAATAGTTAAATAGGGATCAGATATGACTATTTGATTGCTTATATTATATTCATTTTTAAGATTAAACTATAATTTTGATAACATTTGGAAAAAGTATTGAATGAATGAATTCTCATATTTTATTAAACTTTTAAACTTCTTTTGACTTTTGAGCTAAAGTTTTGTAATTATTTTTAATAACAAAATTCGATTAAATTTTAATCTTTGAAAATAATCTATGAATTTTTTAAACTTAAGTAACCCCTAATGGCGTACATTTGAAATCCATTTCTTATTTCATATTAAAGGAAAGTTTCACACAATTGAAATAGAATGGGTTTGATTGGCCAAGTTCATTTTGTTATATTGAATCACTAATTCATTTATGATGTCAATTATATTACTCTAATCAGTTATTATTAATAAGTATTAAAACATATAATAAATTTCAAGATTTTTATATTTTGAACAAAACTTAAAAAGAATTAAAAGTTAAGTAAAAAAGTGTATTAAATATAATTTTTTACAAAACTTTTAATAAATAATTATTTGAGAGAAAATATTTCTTCTCCGGAGGCCATCAAATGTCCTCAAATCTTTTCGAATGATATTTCTGGTGATCTTAAAGTCGTTCGGAATGTCTTTTATTTTGTTAAAATTGATTACAAAACAATTTAATGTTTATTAAAAAAAAAGATTCTTTTCAAATATATAAATGTTAAAATTGTAGCAAGTTAAATCATTCATATTATTCACTATTTTTAATAATTGAGTCAAAATAAAATTTAAATAATATTTTATGTGTTGTTAAATATCAATAAAAAAATTATATAATCTAGCAATTTTTATTTAATGTTTAAATTCTGTTTTATAATATGATTATAGCTAAATTTAATAGTAACTAGCTAAATTTGAAGAAAATAGTTAATATTAATTTAGAAAAGCGATTATTTTTTTGAAATGTTTCTTCTAAACTTATTGTAACTAAGTAAGTACCTTGTACAAATTAGAAAATTATTTGTAAAATTTATTAATTGGAAAATAATTCAAAATTCAAACAAATAAAACATTAAATATAAACTAATTTCGAGAAATTGTATTAAATTTCTTAAATATTTTTTGAAATAATTTTATTCGTAAATAATTTAATGGATTTTTGAATTAATTTCAAAGAAATACTTTTATCTAAAAAAATATTAAATTTGAGTTTTTGTTGTTTTGTTGTCTTTTATTTGAATTTACAAATATTTGAATAAAGAGAATTTCAAAGACGTTTCAATTTGTTAATATTAAAACTCGTAATCAATTCTTTTAATGTATTACACAAAAACACGTGGAATCACCTTGCTTTAAATTGATTGCACATATTGAAACAACTTGATTTTAACTACCCCTTTGTGAGTAAGTGAGTGAGTGTACGAGAGAGTGAGAGAGAGGGGAGAGGGGGAGAGAGAGAGAGAGCGAGAGAGAGAGAGAGAGAGAGAGAGAGAGAGAGAGAGAGAGAGAGAGAGTTCAGGTCAATAATATTGAAATGAAAAGTTTGTAAAAGTTGTAAAACAAGTCTAAACAAAGAGATAATTAATAATCAAAAATAGGATTTTATAGAAACGTTTCGAAATCCACAAAATTTAATGTTTGAACGACAATATGTGTAATAATTACTACAAATAAATAACTTTTAAATAAACCTTTTTTCGCTTCAAAAATCATGATTATTTTTATAAAAAGTAGCATGGTAAAAGGATAAAATATAATCTCTAGTTATAGGATTTTTAATTTAAACACTAAATTTAAACCAAATCTTTTTGTTTCATATTATCGAAACATTTGTTTTTAATTAATATATACTTAATTACTCTGATGTGAATAAATGATAGAAAAGACTACCCTTTTGTGAAATTTTTATGCTTTTAAATTTAGCAAGAACTCTTTTATACTTATTATATATAAACTAAAGTATAAATTCAAATATAATTTTAAAAAAGTATGAATTAGTAAAATAGAAATTATTTTTAAGCCTTAGAAGAAAATTTTGTGTAAATATATTTGATTTTAAATTAGAAATTGATTTAATTATAAACAAATGTTTTAATAAGAATGGAATCGCATTAATAATACTCTAAAATAAGAGTGAAAAGTGAGTCAGTCCTTCAATATTATTGTGATTTTGTTTTCATTTGTCTAATAATAAAATACGACTCGAAGTTAATTAGTTTACACTTTGACTGTAAACAACTCGTTATTATTTGGCAAATATTTTCACCGAATGAATGTCTTTTAAAAAAATATGTTCTTCTCTTCAGTTCTAGAAAAAAGTTGTGTTCAATCTTTTATGACTTTCAAAAGTAATTTTGGTGAGCATTCGAGCGCTGGACTCTTCTCTAAATAAAAACAGTCATTTCAGGCAAATCAGAGCTAAACTATAGCCACTATTTAGGCTTTCATTCAGAGGACTGGTGTCGGCCTTGAACTGACTGAACCAACCGAAGACTTCAAATCAGTTTTAAGTCGAGCCACACTTCGACAACAAAGAAATCTGTATCTCAACTCAAGTCTGTAACCAGTCTACCAACAACTCTCTCTCTCTCTCTCTCTCTCTCTCTCTCTCTCTCTCTCTCTCTCTCTCTCTCTCTCTCTCCACACAATTCTATTGAACCCATGATTTACAATACAAGAGTTGGTTATTATGTTAGTACTCAAAGAAATAGGAACACAAAAATGCAGAGATAGGGGACAACCTGTAGACGAACTGCTTCTCAATTTAAGATCCGTTTGGGGTCACAAAATGTAAAACCATTCCTTTCGTGAACTTAGGTTTTTGGGTCCTATCGGGTCCTGTTCTCACTCTTTCTATTTTGAGAATAGCTTTGAAAAGTTGTACACAAAGTTTATATTTCACTCAACTTTCAAAACAACAAAACTTTTCTAAACTTATATTTTAACGAATAAACAAATTATGGATTCCTTTTGGACTCAAAGTTAATAAAAAGTGTAAAATATTATGTTTTTTTGTGAATTAAACTAAAGTTAAAGATTTTCTCAAAAGTAACTAGGTAAAGTTAAAAACTTTAGTTAAAAACTTTGGTTTATTTTTAATTTAAATAAGTAAAAAGAATTTTGCATGATAACTTTTCTTTGTGTTGAGTAAGGAAAAGTTGGCTAGATTACCTTCTCTAAATTTCAAAGAATTTCAAATGATGTCAATGAATAGAATTCAAAGTTTCAAATGAAATACAGGTGAAAGGAGGGAAAGGCCTCTCCTCTCTGTCCCCTCACCTGCTTTGTTATGTTTTCCTTTGTAGTGTTGCCCCAAATTCACAGAAATCGTAAACATTTTAAACTATATTTTTAGAAATTTTTGCTCAAAATTTTATTTTATCTTAAAATCGTTTCAATTATTTGGTAAACATTTCTATTCTTTAAATATTTCTTTTGTTTGAATCCATACAAATAGTATTGCAATCAATTCAAATAATTTTGTTTTAATAATAAAAACTTAATTCAAACTTAATATAAGTTTACAATAAATGAGACAATAAATACAGTAGAAAATGATTAAGGTAAACTTGATGTGGTTAAACCCCTATTCTTTGTTAATCTATTCATATTTCCATAATATAACTAATGTTTGCTTTAATTTATAAATGATTAACACTAACCTAACATGGTCAGTTAACTTTATTGTTTGTTCATCATATCGATTCTTAACTCTACTTTTGTTTAATTATTTGCCAAAAATCAGAACAAATATCTGACTTCACTATAATTAAGAATATTTTATTTGAAAATAATATAAAAGTATTGAATCTTATATTTTGTAATGAATTGAAGAATAAGTTTTAAAAATTGTGACGAATTTTTTTAAAACAATTAATAGAAGTTTAAAATTCTGTCAATAATTGTAGTGATTGAGCCTAAGTGTTGTTCAAAGTAAGATGACCTTGTACAATTGTGCAAATGGTAAATTATTTGTCTATTAATGTCACGTAATTTGCCGAAAGTCTGTTAATCTTTGTTGCATTCAATTGATCTAAAGATTAGAAAATATTTTGTCTTTGAGGTCAACGAAAGTCCTAAGAATATGTTCGGAGGCAAACACTGGCCTTCAATACCCGAATCAAAACAAATGATTATATTTGGATTAAATTTCTTTTTCAAAACTTAAGGAAAAATCATTTCTTATTATTTAAAATAAAAATTGGGTCAACTTTTACGGTATTTTTCATGAAATTTAAAGACTAATTGATAGCTTCAAAGTCTATTACCAATGTTAGCACTTAAATCATAAAATCATATATAATTTTTCAGTTTTATCAAGATACTATTCAATATTTGTAAGGTTAAAATGAAATAAATGTTGATTGGAATAACTTTAGCGACAATTATTGTAATTTAAAACATTTAACAAATAAATAATAAAAATAAGAAAACATTTGTTTTGGAAACAAATTTTTGATGAATTAATGAGTTTTGTAGTGATTTTCTCCGATTAATTTAGAATTCAATTTATATCAAACATTAAATGTTTATGAAATTTATTCACAAACAAATGATGCACTCATTTAACAAAATTTATATTCTTTTAATCTTAAAATAAAGACTTCAATTGAGTGAAGATTTTAAAGACAACAATAATTGTTACCAAAAGGTTAGAATTGTTTTGATTTTGTTTGGAATAAATCAAATGGAAAATACTTAACGTTAACGTCATTTAATAATTACTGCATATTTACTGACACTATATTTGTGTTCGACTATAGTTTTAAACAAACATTAGTTTAATTAAAATAAATGTTTAGAAAAATTTAAATTAAATTTTTTTTTAAATAAATTAATTAAAATCCAAAGGATTGAAGAATTGATAGATTGTACTGATTATGGCTCAGAATTGTTGGTCACTGTATTCGACTTTTCTTCTGTTCGACAAATCTCTCTCTTCTTTAATCCGTTCAAAAGAGTCGTAAAGAAAAATATGCTTTTATTCAAAATAAAAAGTTGAGCTCAAATTCTCTTAAATTAGGTAATGACTCACATATGGCGTATGGATTCTAACAAATCGCGGTTTTTTGTCGGGTCGACAATATTGGAAGGCGAAAGCCATCCCTTCCTCATCAATCTCCCATTCCTTAATGCTGTCCCAATTAAAATCAATTATTTGGGACTAAAATACAAAATTAAATTAAATTTCAATTATATTATAATAAGACTAACTTCAAGAGTTCCGTCATCTTTAGAGGCTTGAAGTTTGAAACAACTTATAGAGACCGTTGCGATTACGTGACCCTCTTTTCGAGCATCACATGAGCAGTGAGGGAATGATAGTTCTCCGTAACCCTCCAGAGTTCGGACAAGTTTTAAATACTTTTTCAAAATGAATACAAATATCAACAAATAATTAATTCAATTATGAGAAATACCTCCGATTTCTTGGATGAATCCTGAAGTGCTTTAAGTTCGTAGAGTTTGTTTCCGGGTCTTATTTGGCCTTTATTTACATCATCGACAGCCTTATTAACAATTAATAGTTAAGGAATTTAACAAAAAATTATAATAAATGAATAAATGATTGAATACCTGCCAAAAGAAAAACGATTCGATCAGATCTTCGCGACTTAATTCAATTTCTTTAGATAACGTGAATAACCATTTTTTAATGAGAAGACACGTCGAGGCGGCCGTCGAATAGTTCTGAATATAAAGATTGTGTGGAAATTCATTTGATTGTAGTTTCCTTTCAAAGCCGTATTCGACGATTTCGAATAAAGCAAAATATGGAGAAACTTCTCGACACAAACCAATCTTTTCGATCACCACTTGAAAGACATCAACCGTTGAACTATTTTTTCTTACGTTTACTAAAATAGTAGTCTTATCCGGCAAAAGGATCTTTAAATCAACCGGAGCTGAATTCGTTCCCTTTAAATATTAATGAATATTATTTAAATAATTGATTGAAAACACGTGTTGTATGTCTTACGTGTTGGTCATCGAAATCAGTTAAGAACTCTTGCATTATATCACTTTCGGCGATAACTCGAACGGCACAAACCTTTTCCAGATATTGCTCTAAACCTCTACGACGAGTGTCCAACTGTTGGTCAGACAGAGAGAATGGCCACTTTCCCGGCAATTTCGGGAATTGAAAGTCTGGAAACTCTTTTTTAAGATTATTATTGAGATTAACGTATTCTCGATATCTTCGCGAACAGAGATGTCTTCCGGCCATATATATGTTAAACACAACATATTTGTCGCCATTCCTTTCGATGTAATTATAATCGGGAATAGATATGGGAAGCGATCGCTTTTCGCTATAATCGAAGTAAGAATAAGTCGAGGAATCGTCGTTTGGCTCTAATTTCTCGGCCTCTCGAGGAGTAACCGAAATGACAGTAAGAGTGAGTTTATCTCCGCCCGACTTAATCAGATCCACCACTTGTTTATGAGTCGCGCCCTCGACGTTAATGCCGTTCACTTCTAGAATTCGGTCCCCTTTTCTAATTCCGGCCATTTGTGCGGCCCCGGACTCCAAAACAGCGGAAACGTGTTGTAGGGGTGCATACAATTCGCCATTTATGCTACGAAGTGGACCGCCTTCAGACACCTGTCCCCTAACATTAAATCCAAAACCGGTCTCTGATTTGGAAATCGTGACGACTCGCGGACCGAACGGAGGGATCGATCGGTCGGTCTTCTCGTCATCGCTTTCAGACATTTCTTTAAATGAATGGCATTTAATGAAAATGTTTTTTGACTACAATTTGTTGGCTTTTTTGGTCTTCAACTGATTGTCGATTAAAATATTTGACAAATGGTTTAAAATCACATAAAATATATAAATATTAAGACATTTAAAAACAGATTTAAATCAATTGATTTTCAAAAATATAAAAAAAATGATTAAATACTTAAATTAATTATTTGGTTATAATTTGAGTCAAAAATAGACAATTAATTAACAAAACTTTGATAAATAATTTGGGAATAAAACTGAGAAAAAATGAGTAAATAATGAATCGATTAATTTATTAATTTTTATTTAATTTAATATATTTTGAATGAATCGATTGCTTTACTTATGTTAAGATAAAAACATTAGTCAATAATAACACGATTTATGAGTAGTTTTGGCCTCAACTCAAACAAAACGCCCTTAAAATCATTTTATTCAACAATTATTACGTTTTTTATGAGATTTTCCTTTGATTTTTAGTTGAAGTTTTATTTGAGCAGATATTTGATCCAAACATTTAATTCATTCAATATCACTGATTCCACTGATAATTGATAATTTATCAGGATACTTTTAAAAAAATATGTTACTTAACATTCAAATGAAATAAATTAGATTAAAAGAATGCAAATATAAGTAATTATATTAATATTTAATTTAAATATTGTTTTACAAAGAAATTCTAAATATTTAATATTAAACTCAATTTTTCTAATTTTTGTGAATAAAAAAAAGTGGTTTTAGAAAAGTGACAAAATTTAGAAATTCATTTATAAAACTATCTTAGCCTTCAAATCCACTCAAAGTTATCTTTGAATTTCTCTCTCTCTCTCTCTCTCTCTCTCTCTCTCTCTCT
>JAQFZM010000498.1:0-31241 GCA_034695785.1 Galumna obvia
GAATAGTTTTTAAACTTTATTTGAAAGTCAATAATGTCTTAAAATTTTGTAAGATTCAAATGTAAGCTTTAAAAATGTGCATCGTTAATCTAGTGCTCAAAAATAAGCTCAAGTAATATATATTGTTAATAGAATTTAAATAACCAAGGTTAGGCGCAAAAGAATTTCAATTTAAGATTACAGCCGACATCAGTCCACTTCCATTCAGCCCTTTCACCTAGAGCACCACAATTTTCACCATTGGAACTGTATGGGCCTCCATTATCTGGTTGGCCAGTTGCCCATGCTGAAAACTTCTCAGAAACGGGTGTCTCGTCGTCATACATCCACTTCTCTTCAAACAATTCATCTGAGATTCCGATCCAAAACTATAATAATTTTAAAGAATGAAAAAATAACTTGCTAACTATTAAGATCAATAATTTAGAGTAACCTAGAAATTTACTAAATTATCAAGTTACTTTCTAACTTTAAAAATAGATTTTATAAAAACAAATTACTCCTGGGTGGTTTTTATTAAAACAATATTAAAACAAATCATTTTATTCTAATAGATAAACTACCTAGCTTAAATTAGAAAAGAATATAAGCAAAAATTAAAAAACTAGTTAATAAAAGTGATAGACTATACCTTCATATCCTTGATATTTCTGATATCGGGGTCATCTTTCAAACGATTTTTAGCGAAGTTCTCAAAAAATTTCTGTTCGTCTAAATTTGTTGGCATCGGTAGTGTACGACCCAAACCCTCACAAAACAGTTTGGCTTCACTTCTTTTCATAGCCTTATCCACGAAATGAGCTTTTGATGGATAATATGAAAACAACATTAAATTAATTGTTTTATATTAATATTTGATGTATAGTTTGTTTCACTTGAATTATGACTCACGTGTTCGGGGATAGCATTTTCCGGAACATTTACCAAACAGACGACAATAGCTGTCGCGCAGGTGCTTCTTCTATATGAACAAACATATACTTAAATTATTTAACCATACTTATTAATTATTAAAGCTATATTTATAGTGCACTTTAAATATAATTAATTAATTTAAATACTTTATCAAACCTTTAATGCAATTCTATATTCATTGCAAATAAAAATACAATTAATTATGTTTTTATTTGCTTCGATTATATTATATATCCATTATACATATGTATATATATGTATATTTTACCAAATGTTTAACCGAGATTATTTTATTACTAAATATATTAATTATTAAGCTAATATAAACACATAAAAGGCTAAAATCAAAGGAAAACCTTGCTTATTTTAATCTAATTATATAAATTATATCAAGATAATTTTAAGAAAATATTTTAAAGAATATAATTATTCTTTAAAATATTTTCTTATTATTATTACTATTTATTATGAATTACCTCATAGTCAGGGCTGTCCATAATGTCATAGTAGGCATAACCATCTTTTCTGGTCAGAAGTAGTGTTTCATTAAAGCAGACGGAGTCTGACATTAGAGTACAGTTTCCGTTCCCCCAATTAAATGACTTACAATCGGACTTTCGTTTCATGCAATTTAGTAAACAAATAGAAACTGAGGACAGATTCTCAAGAATTTCCAAATGAGGCACTCCTTCGAGCACTTGATTCACACGGAATAGTGAAGAGGCGTAAAGTGTCTCAGGTTTTGGAAAAACATCTTTCTTTTGACTTAAAACAAATGAAACCTTTAATACAATTAATAAAAACAACATTTTATTCATATTTTGTTTATTAATTTAATGAAAAACTCTTTTCAAACAAATCTATTGACTTTTGGATATGAAATCAGTTTTAGTCAATAAATGTTTGCATAAAATTTGTTAATTTGATTGAATTCTTGTGTTATTTATCGCTTCAATAAATATATTATTCAAAATTTAGTGCCAAAAATATATTAAAACAAATTTATATAAAACTCAATAAAACTAATTAATTAAATCTAATATTATTTTAACAGAAAATCATTAAATAAAAACATAATTGAAATAAAAATATAATTAAACAGAAATTTAACAAATTATAATAAATTTATTTTATATCTAATGAAAAATCAATACAATGTATTTCTAATTTAGAATTTCAAAACTAATTATACATGGTGATATTAAAAATACTAATGTGTTGTCACTTAATCAAAAGACTAAAAAACAGTACAAATCAATAATTTTCTTATATTTAAACAAAATTTTTACAAAATAAATAGCGTTTGAAATTTACTTTTCACACTTTCAGAACAGTTATTCCCTTTTTATAATTGAATTTGAATTTTTGTTTAAAATAATACAAATATAAGTTATGTATAGTTTATTCAATTAAATAAATATACAGTCAATCCAAAGTCGATCTTCGGTTGGTAATGGACTCATAACCTTTTACTATGTTGAGCTATCTTGATAATTTTTTCAGATAATAAAACTAGAGAAATTGACGCACTAAATTCAAAATATAAAATTTAAATTGTGCAAGCTGTTTTGCCATGATAATAGAATGAGAATGAGGTAGATATTTTAAGATTTTGCTAAAAATTATATTGATCAAAATGAAAAATAATAAATATTTCTCGTTTGAAAAATGAAACATTTGTAAGGTAAATTGAAAATTACACAATAAACATGATGACAATAATTATTTATGAAAATTTAATTTATCAAGTTCAATATGGGTGAATAATAATGAATGAGGAATTAAAGTTAAAAATGGGACTTTAATGGATTCAACATTATGAATACATCTATTATGGATGAAACATTGTTGTAATTTTATAGACTATCGAAATAATTGCAAACTTTGATAAATAAGTGAGATCAAATCAAAACAAATGTCAAAATTCATGGAAGAGAAAAAGGGAGTTTTCAAGAGAGATAAATCTCTAAATATTTTATCATGATTATTTCATTATTATTTAATATAGTTGTAAATAATAGTTTATATAGGCTTGAGCGTCAATTATCCCAGTTTAATAATCTGAAAAAACATTATAGATATTGCAACCTATTAAAAAGTTATGAGTGCATAACCAACCGAAGATCGACTTTGGATTGACTGTATGATTTCACTTATTTAATGATTTGAATAAAGTTTGGGCTCTAATAAGGATTCCTTTCATTGAAAAGTGACTTAAAATTAAAATTAAATTAAATTAATTCAAATAATATAATGAAATAAATATATTTTAATCGTTTCTTAATAAAACTAAAATTTTTCCAATAGAAAGAAGACCAAGATTATTTGACCGAAGATTGTGTCGACGGTTTGGCTGTGGGTTGAGTTGATTTGCCCGAAGGGACTTTCGAAGGGCTTCGAGTTGAGGTCTTCTTAGCGTTGAATGCCTTTGAAAATGCATTTCCCTTAGAAACTGAAGACTTATTATCTTTTGAAGCCTTTGAATCGAGAGTTGAAGTGTCAGTCGTTCCCTCTTTACTCTCTAAACATATTCTTTAATTTCTAAACGATCTTAAAATAAAGACTTACTTTTCTTTTGATAGAAGAAAAAGACCCCAATTATGATGATTGATATTAAGACAATCACTACAATCAATAAAACAATTAGTAATGAAATATAATTAGTAGATGTAGTCGTAGTGGGAAGTGAACAGTCCAAAAGTGTCTTCCAATTTTCCGGTGAAATGCACTGAAAATAGAGAAAGTTTTAAATTATTTAATTAAAAAATGTTTTCTCACGAATTCACTCAAAGTCTTCATAACCTTTGTTTGATAGCAATACTTTATGAGTCCCTCAATATTGAAGAAAAGTATGAAACCATCATCTTTGTAATCTTTGTAATCAAGGATTGCCACCAAATCAGACATTAGATTCCTATCTCTCAAAACATCGATGAAACCCAATTCGGGACAAATTAAAGGATTGGAATCACATAATTCACTACAGTTGATATTCGATATACTTTTACTACAGACTAACCATTTATTTTTCAAATCATAAAAAATGATTTCTCTTTCATTTCTATTAATTATGGCCACAAATGGCTTCAAGTGTAATATAGGATGAAAAAGGATGTTTTCGGTGTCATTCCAGGGTAAACTAATTTGTGTCATAGTGTCATTTCTCGTCTCTCCTAAAACCAAACTTATTTGACAATGAATTCGTTTCCAATCCTAATATACATTAAATTATATATAATTTTCAATTGAATAAAAATAGAATACATTTCGTAGTATTCGACACAAAGCATTTCTGGGTTCACGAACTCTAACAGAAGTATCGCCACGAAAATATACCCCAACTATTGTGTGAGCACCTATTGCCTGTACTAAGTGTAAACTTTCCATGGTTTTCACTTTTTCTTCTTTTAGATCTAAATTGAGTTTAAATGCCATTCCATTACTGTTAAACATATAGTAGTTTTGTTTGTTTTGAGTGTCAAGAATACTGCAAAACCCAAACGAATACATTTTGTTCGATGTTATATACGGACAAAAATCTTTTTCTTGAATTTGTTGGTTGTCTTCACTATTGACTGAACCCAAGTATAAGAACAAAGAAATGGTTAAAAGAGAAAACATTTTCAAATAATTTTATAAAAGATTTGAATAAAAACAGTTTGAAACGAAAAACTGTTTTGTGAGCGAATGAGTGAATAAATTTTCGTTAAATTATTAATTTAATTCTCAAAATATCATCAGTTCTCTCATTCGCTCACAAATCAATTATTCGTTTCAAACGGTTTTTATTCAAATATTTTGCAAAATTAATAGAAAATGTTATTCCTTTTAACCAATTCTTTGCTCTTATTCTTGTCTTCTGTCGATATTGAGGACAACCATAAGATTGCAATAAACGATTTCTGTCCGTTTATTAAACCAAACGAAAAGTATGAGTTCGGAATTTTCCGTAATTATGAGACTTTTGACAACAAAATGGAATTAATATTTAACACAAAAGGGAATACTTATGAACTAAATTTAAACCCGAGTTTAGAAGAGGTCAAAATCGGAAAACCCTCAAATAATCTTCCCAATCTTCTATTGAATTCCTTAATAATAGTGGGATTTCATGACAAGAATATTAAAACCGGTCATTATATGAGAGGGAGATGTCTTATTGCGCTAAATGTAAAGCATTTATTAATAGGTTTTAAATTTTATGAATTGATTTATTCTAGAATTTGAATTTTATGTTTTGTCACTTAATAACGAATGGAATACCTCCGATTAACGGTTTTAATATTCTTTTACCCTGGAATAACTCCGACACTATTTTATTTCATTCCCAAACATCACACTTCAAATATGTGGTGTTATTTAATAGAAGAGATAAGGGTCTGGCCTTTTATAACATCAATAAGAAGTATATAGAGTGCAGTAAAAATATGAATCTCACCGTTTGTGATAAAGATCAACGAATCAGTGATGACAAACTTCCAAAAGTGGATTTCATCTATGAATTGAAAGGACTTGAGCTCATTTACAAATTGGTGTCAATTCTGGACTTCAGTGAAGGGTCTAAAAGCGGATACATATTATTCTTCAATAATGAGGGACACATACAGTACTGCTTTCAAACTGGAGATATGAAGAAATTGAGTGAATCCGTGAGAAAAACATTTAAACCTTAAATATTTTACAATAATCTTTGTTTTCAGTGCCAATCGATGTCTAAATGGAAGACACTCTTTCAGTCTGACTGTTCCGATACAAGTCTGTCCGTATGGGTTATTGTTGTTATAATGGTTTTAGTGTTTCTTCTCTTCATTGGTTTAATCTTTGGTCTCTATGTTTGTCGGAGACATAAACCAGCGACTATTCACCGAAAGACAACTTCACTCTAATATTCTGTCCATAAAAAGTTCAAATGTTAAATGAATTCCTCTTTTAAAAGATATCAGATTTAGAAAGAAATGATTTATATCTTATTTTAACAAAATTTGTTTTCATTCAAATTTCTTTGTTTTCAAATAAAACATTTTATTTTTAATTATTTCTATAAAATTATATAATATATAGAATATAATATTTATGTATCAAAACAATTGTGTTTTCTATTTGAAAACTTTTATTCTGTGTTTTAGTGAGTGTTTGTAATGATTTTTTTTAGATAATCATCATTTGATGTATACCTTTAGTTAACTTTGTTTTAATTATTAATAGAATTATAAATGTATTTGAAAATAAAATCAATAATTTAACGACAATTTATTCTCTCATTCGCTCACAAATCAATTATTCGTTTCAAATATTTTATAAAATCATTAGAAAATGTTTTCAATTTTATTCATTTTTAAAATAATTTAAATCTCTTCCAATAAAAAATTTAGTGCAAATCAACAACAAAAAAATGGAAATCACTAATTGACTGTTGGTCTTCCACTACGACAATGTCTACTCTTAGTACTATTCCTTCCCTCCTTCAACAGATACGGCAAGAATTGTATTCATTGCAATCGTAGTCATCGTTGGAATCATATTTATAATCATTACTATAATGGTTGGCATCAGATGTGGGCCAAAATCGGAACCAACTAATTACAATCCCCTGATATATCCCAATACAAGAGTAATCTCTAATTAAAAGCGATAAATGAAGTCTTTGTTTAAATGATAATCAGTTTAAAAAAAGAAATGTCTTAAAACTTATATTAATATATTTTAGTAAATGTTTTGATTCAATATTTTTATCTTCAAATAAAATATTTCATTGAAATTATAAGTGTTTTCAAAAGGGATTCGTTTAAATGGAAATTAAAAACAGTTAAACTCAACAATGGATTCTTCAACAGACAATTCATTTAAAACGTGAATTTGTCCTAGTACTTTCCTGTCCTTTACTTGTACTTAATTACATTAAACTTTAGTTAAAGTTTAAAAAGAGAATAATCGAAAATAATCATGGACATTTAAGATATAATTAACATTTATTTATATTATAAAAATAAAAACATTTATGAAAACATTAACCGAAAACATTTCTATTCCCGGAATAATAGTTGGGCCAAACGCCAGTCATTCCATTATTCCATACAATAGTTCGAGGCTGTACTATAATAGCTTGGTTATTTTTATTTGAAATTTGAACCTGTCTCTTTGCTACAGTGCTCTTATCAATAGGACATTTGGGTGACACTAACTTTGGCCAATTGCATAAACCTCTGGAGGGGTCGAAGTGAAGTCCTGGAGGACAAGAGAACAGATTTTTCTTCATTACTGGAGTTCTGTCACATCTATAAAACTTTGAACAGTCGTTCGGATCTCTGAAAAAGCCTTCTGTGACGCACTCAAAGCCATTCCCATTTGAACCTCTTATCGCTAATCTTTGGGATCGGACTAACACTTCGCCTGCGATCAGTCGTTCCGATTGTCTGCCATTATTTCTCGGATTTGATTTGACAGCACTTAATGGTTGTGCGCTTTTAGTACCAGATTTTTTCATTTGATTCGGTCTAAAATAAGGCCTTCTTAGAGGTCTACCATTGATTCTTCCGGCAGAGTTAACCCTTGCACCTATACTTGGATTATTTTGAGGAACAGTCTTAGTTCCACTCATTGGTCTTGGAGTCATTATTCTGTCCCGTGTCTGAGATTTTGGCTGTTTTGACTGGACTTTAGTATTGGAAGACACCCTCCCATTTGTTTTAGTACTTTGCGATGGCCTGGGATTAAAAACCGGTGCCTTCTTTGCAGGTGATTTTGGTGCTGTTCTTAATGGATCAGCTCTATTATTATTGGGTACTTTCCTACCGTTATTCTGTCCACTTTGCTGTTTATTAACAGCTTTTGGTTTATCTCTGGATTGACCTTTCATTTGAGGTCTGGTATTGAGTTTGGGAGTAGACTTTTGTCGAGGGCCTGAATTCTGTTTAATTGATTTTTTCTGTTCTGTTCTCTGTTGAGTGCCTTTAATTGGATCGGTTCTTGACTTTGTTTGTGAATGTTTGGCCTCATTTTGTGGTTTGGGTTTTAGCGCTGGTTTTGGCCTAAACTGAGGTTTTGCTGCAGTTTTTGCTGAAGAGGTTAAGGGCTGTGTCTCCTCTTTTAGTTGTTGTTCTGTGTCTTGTTTTGGATCAAACTCTTGTGTGCCCTCATCTGATCCCTGACTTTTTACCTGATCTGAATTTAGAATAATTTTAAAATTCTATTTAAGTATTATCAAGGACAAATTGGCTTTATATTAATCTGACCATTGTTAACTAGATCAAATTGGTTTTGTTCAATCAAATCTTATTTAATTATGTTTTAGTAATATTTTTAGCATACATTTACCATGTTATTAATTGATCTTTGTCAATTTGTGAGCTAGATGCTTTTTATTTGAACGTTATTATTTTAGTTGTTTATTAAATTATTATTTGGTCTTGTTAAGTTTTGCATTAAATTAGCATGGTTAGTTAGATCAAAAATGCATTTATTATTAGCAAAAATTATCAAGTTTACATCAATGACTTAAAAAACATATCCAGGAAAAAATCATCAACCATTTACCTTGGTAAATGATTATCAACTGTTAAATGCATGTTTAAATGAGCTATTAGCAAGTTCAATTAAAAAAAACATTAGTAAACAAAACAAATAAATAAGACTATAAATGAACACATGAATTATCCAAGATAACGAACGAACGAACGAATGAATGAACGAACGAACATGGTGAAATTAGGAATTCATCGAATAACAAACACTGTTTATAACAAAACTGTTATTTTTGAGGAAAAGACTTTTCATAACAACATTGAGAGGACTCTATAATTATTTCCAATAATAGTAACCTTTGGAGGGATGACTGTCCGGCATTTGTTCCGGTGTCTGTTCTGGCAATTGTTGGACCAATTGGTTATCGTTTTGAAATTGTGACTCTTGTGGCACATACTCTACTAAACCGTTTGGTTGTTGAGCGCCGTTTGCCTTACAGGGAGGGTATGCCTGTTGTGGCCAATTGCAGATACTATACCTTTCGTCGAAGTAAAGGCCTTTACCGCATCGGAAGTCATACCTAACCATTGCTAACATATTAACACATCTGAAGAATGCGTTACAATCGGACGGATCTCTGAAAAAGCCTTCTGTAGTGCACTCGAAACTAGAGTTTGAGACCCGCTCTGGTTGTGACCACTGATCATCACCTGAAGAGGAAGGTCGCTGTTGACGTTCAGGAATTCCTGCGTATTGTCCTCCAGGACGAGAGGCAGCGCCCAAATTATGATCGGTGATGCTTTCGTCTTCTTGCTCAAATTGTTGGCCATCTTCTATTGGTCTCTGTAAGGGTCTACCCATCAATTGTGAGTCGTCGGGCATCTGTTGGTGTTCGTCAATGTCCTGTTCTATTGGCTCTTGACTCTCGGGTGGAGGGGATGGTCTCCTCTTTGGCGGTGGTCTCGGTCTGGATGTGAACATAGACTGACCGTTTTCAAGCTCTTGTTCTTCGGGCAACTGTTCTTCATGTCGTTGTTGAGTTGGCTCTTCCTTCTGTTGAACAGTTCCGCTATCAATAGGTTTATCCATAGACAGTTGGTCTGGAGTTTGTTCTTTCTGTTGACTCATTGGTTGCTGTTCTTCCTTTTGCTGTTCCATCTGTTCTTTCTGTTGTGGAGTCGGTTCCTCTTTTTGCTGTTCCATAGTTTGATCGCCATTTTCTTTGGGCTCTTCTGACTGTTGTTCCTCTTTCTGTTGTTCTTCCATTTGGTCTTCTTTTTGTTGTTCATCCGGTTCTTGAGGTTTGTCTTTCATGGGTTCCATTGGTTTAGGAGTCAAAGGTTTAGGTCGGGGTCTAAATGTCGGTCTTTGTTTAGAACCGTTTTTGGGGCCACCCTTTGTGCCACCTTTGGTACCCCCTTTAGTTCCTCCAGGAATGGGTTTATCTTTTCTTTGCATAGAGTTGGGTGAAGGCTCTTCTGGCTGTTCCTCCTGTTGTTGGTCTTCCATCTGTTGTTCCTCTTGTGGTTCATTTTCTTGTTGTGAATCTTCTTTTTGTTGTTCTTCAAGTTTGTGTTCCTCTGTTTTTGGTTTATCTCTAACCGGTTCCATTGGTTTCTTTGTTTGAGGTCTTGGTCTAAAAGTTGGCTTTTGTTTTGTGTCACCTTTAATACCCCCTTTAGTACCTCCTTTTGTACCTCCTTTTGTACCTCCTTTTGTACCTCCTTTTGTACCTCCTTTAGTATCTCCAGGTTTAGGTTTATCTCTTTGTTCTTCATTCTGTGGTTCTTCTGTTTGTTCCTCTGGTGGTCCTTCTGTTGTCTCATCGTCTTGTTGTGGGTCTTCTTTTTGTTGTTCATCCGGTACTTGTGGTTTGTCTTTCATCGGTTCCATTGGTTTCTTTGTTTGAGGTCTGGGCCTAAAAGTTGGCTTTTGTTTGGTGTCTCCTTTAGTGCCACCTTTTGTTCCTCCATTAGCACCCCCTTTAATACCCCCTTTTGTATCTTCAGGTTTGGTTTTATCCTCCATTTGTCGCTCACTTTGAGGTTCTTCTGTTTGTTCCTCATTTGGTTCTTCTGTTGTTTCTTCTTCTTGTTGTGGATCTTCTTTTTGTTGTTCCTGTGGTTTCTCTTTCATCGGTTCCATCGGTTTCTTAGTGGAAGGCTTTAGTCGAGGTCTAAAAGTAGGTCTTTGTTGAGAACCTCCTTTTGTTCCGCCTTTAGTTCCTCCTTTTGTGGGCGCTTTTGTCGTTTTAGGCTTTCCTTTAGCAGGGGTTGACTTCATGTCAGGGGTTGAATCGTCTTCCTGTTGATCCTCTTTTTGTTGTTCATCGGGTGCTTCAGTTGACTCTTGTCTGAGCTTTGCTTTTGTAGACATTTCTTCTGTCGTCTCCTCTGAAGAAGTTGTGGACTCCGAACTGGAATCAGTACTCTCTTGAGTAGTGGCGGAGTCCTCAGTAGTCATATCCTTGGCTTCAGTGGTGACTTCAGATGACTCAGTGGTGACTTCAGATGACTCAGTCGTTGCTTCAGATGACTCTGTTGTCGCTTCTGAAGACTTTGTTGACTCTTCAGTGCTTTGAGTCATTGCCTCAGTGGTCGAATCACTCGATTCTGTTGTCATATCTGATGATTCAGTAGTGGTTTCGGTGTCCTCTTTCTGTTGCGGTGATTCAGTGCTGGCATCCCTTTTCTCAGTTGTCTTCACTTCATCCTCAGTAGTCGTCTCATCAGAAGTTGTGGTCATATCAGATGATGGGGTCGTTGAATCGGCAGTGGTTTCATCAGTTGATTGTTCTTCAGGTGAGGCAGTGGTCATTTCATCAGATTTTGTAGTGCTTTCTGTTGTCATATCACTCGATGGTGTGCTCTCATCAATGGTCGACTCTTCGGTTGGCTCTTCAGTTGACTGCAAACCTAATTTTAAAACAATTTAAGAAATACATTAATTAATAGATCCATGGCCATTCTATACCATCTGGTTTAGGTTTAGGTGTCTTCCCTTTAGAAGGTTTGGCAGTGCTTGAAGTGGGTCTGGGAGTGAATCGAGGCTTATCTCTAATTTGATCCAAAGCCCCGCCTTTTCTACTGTCATCTGAATCCAAAACAATGTCTTAAGAAATGTATTTTTAAAAATAAATGTTTAAAAAAATACCTGATTTGGAGTCAGTCTTTTTGCAAGGAGTGGTCGCACTCTCTTTACTACATTTACCAGACTTTTCATCAAAAACTAATCCTTTGTCGCACTGGTATTGGTTAGCATTAAACCCATTTCCAGATTTAGTGCATTTATAAAACTTTTTACAGTCTTTTGGGTCTCTAAACGAACCACTCTTTGGGCACTGGAATACGGTTCCCAATGGGGCGCAGTTGCAGTCGGGGTCGATGTCGTCCTCTTCATTATCTTTCTGTTGACTAATATTTTCTGACTCATCCATTGGCTCTTCATTAGAGTCCACTACAGGTGGCTCTTCATCGGCAGTAGGGCTCGACTTTGGAGTACTGGCAGTGGTTTTGGGTTTACTCTTGGCAGTGGTCGCCTTCTTCTGACTCATTGATTGCAATGGCTTTGCTTTTGGTTTAATCTTTGCTTCTGTTTTGGGTTTTTGTTCTTTTGGTTTGTCTTTTGGTTTGTCTTTAGGTTTGGGTTTGGGTTTGGGTTTACTCTTTGGACCCTTCGCTGGCTTTTGCTCTTTTGGTTGACTTTCCCTTTGGTTTTCAGTCTAAGAATAAAACAAAAATAATAAAAATCTTAAGCATTAAAATATGCGAACCATTGGCTCCTCGGCGTCCATCCAGTCGTCGGGAATGGCTTCAGATGATTCATTTGCTGATTCAGAGGGCGATGATTGATATCTGGGTGGGTCTCGAGGCCTGATATAAGGGAATCTCTCATCTGCTGGAGTGGTTGTCCTTTGGGGTCCCCGCGGTTTAAATGTAGGCTTAGGTGTGGTTCGACTGCGGGACGGCCTTCGAGTGGGTTTGGGTTTAGGCTTTGGTTTGGGTTGTGGTGGTTCTGGTGGTTGTTGTGGTTCATCTGCATAATAATCGGGCTGAGATTCTGGTTGTTCTGAAGGTTGTGAATGATATTGTGGCTGTGCTGCTGGTTCTTGATATTGGGGTTGTGCAGGTTGGTACTGAGACTGTGCTTGCTGATGTTGGGCTTGCTCAGGTGGCTGATATTGAGACTGTTCTCCAGGTTGGTAGTGAGGTTGGTAACTTGAGGGGATTGGGGGCTGTCCTCCATAGGTAGCATCAGGAGGTGAGTATTGACCTAAGCTCTGATCTGTGTAGGAAGGTTGTGCCCCGTTGGAACCGCCACCACCGTCACAGGGAGGAGACGATTGTGGCCAATTGCACACTGAAATCCTCTCATCAAAGACTGTGCCGGGAGGACAGGCGAAGTGGTATATTCTAAAACTTGTGGATAATCCGTCGGCAACACATCTATAAAATTGAAGGCAATCTTTGGGATCACGAAAAAAGCCTTCCCTTTGACAGAGAGTATCTGAAATAAAGGTTAACTATTAAAACAATATAGTTTTGATTGAGGTGTGCAAGGTCTTTTCAACATTTGTCTATTCTTTATTAAAATGAACATTCTCAGTTAAAATATCTAAACTACCTAGTATCATTATTATTATTAATAAAATCCCCAAAAAAAATATTTGAAATATTTCCTTATTGAACGATTTTACCATGCATATTAATTCAATTTAGGGATAAAACTTTCTCAAACCACCTTGCTAACTTTAATAATGATGTCATTAATATTAAATTCTTATGAATAAAAGAATTGCATAAAAATATTTCTATATTTAATTTTTCTACCTTGCACACCCGAAGAATTTAGTCTAAAATATAGTAGCAAGTTTACTATCAAACTGTTGAGCAAATGAACTTGTTAATTGCCATAAAATAAGTATAGTTGAGCCAAAACTTTTAGTAATCATAACTGTTTTGCTTTGAAAACACAATTCCTGTAAAAAATGAAAAAAAATATTAAATTAATTTAGAATTTATTTTTAAAATTCAAAACACTTTTAACATTGAATTTGAAATAATATTAGAATCAAAAACAAAAACTCGTGATTAGAGAACAGAATAATCGAAATTAACATTCAATACAATAGAATGATTACCTGGTTATCAATAGTCGAATCATTTAAACTTGGTATATAATTTGTCAAACGTTTATATCATTGCCTACCGTTTAGTTGAATCACTGCTCAAACATTTATTTGAAATAATTAGTGGAAACCCTTTTGTTTAAAAAATCAAATAAAGAAATAGGAATTCCTTCAGACGTCTTATTCCAAGATTATCATCAATTTTGGCACAATATTGACGTCTAATTGAAGTAATTTTCCAATTCTTATGTCAGAATAAATGATAAATATTTCAAATTATTGTTAAATTCTGTGTTTAAAATGGCTTTAATTTTCACTAACAGTTACTAAACAGTACTAAACTGTTATTATTTATAATTAAATTAAAATAAAGGAATACTTCGGAAATCACTTTTCTCTCATTTTTTATGACTAATTTTTTAAGAGAAGAATAAAACAAAAGTAAATTCAAAACAAATATTTGAATAACTTTTTAAACTTTACGTTTGTTTTATGAAATCAATGTTTGATTGATTTAACAAAAAAATCAAATTATAATAATTGAATAATCAATTCCATCATTTATTAGCTATTTCTTGATTTGCCAAGGTTATTTTATAGAGGGGTAGGCTTTCCATTTGGTTTTCCATAAATTTCATGAAAAAAATGTAATGAAATTTATTTACAAATCGTTTTTCTATATTTTTTATGTTATTTTGTAATTTTTCGGCTGATTTTGTCATCAAATGATAATTTCAATGAAATTTTGCGAAAATTATTAATTTTATTCCGGAATAATATTTCCCTTTTCAGGGATAAAATGACATTTTTTATAAAAAAAAATATAAATTCAATTAAAAATTAAGTCAATCATTAAAAAAATTGCAAAAATATTTACCCATTGTTTTATTGTATGGAAAAAAAGTCAAAACATATTTTATATAATTTTTTGATTCCCTTATAATTATTGTGTGAAAATTATTACTGATATGTTATTAAGTATTCATTTATTTGTGAATCACTATTAGAAGTGATTTTATTGATTAGAAAGTCATTGAAAATTCAAATAATGTTTTGTTATATCATTTAAGAAACAAACTTTTCCTACAATTCAAGAGGTTTTCTATAATATTTGCAACTCTTGTCATAAAAACATTGTTTTATAGACAACTATTTATAGAATATTAGAAAATTAAAAAACATTTTTATTGCAAATAAATCTAAAGGTATGAGAGGTATGACATCAGGTAATTAACGGGCAATATATCAGTGGTTTTCGGTCGACACCCAATTACCATCACATTTATTGTCCTCGGTTAATAAAAATGTTTTCCCAAGGATAATTGACGACAAATTGTCAAATATGTGCAAGATCATTTAAAAAATTAAGTCAAAAAATTTTCCAAAACAATTTTTTTAGAGTAAAATTTACCATGTTTAATAAATCTAGATAATTCATTTTAGAAATGGACCCGTGATAAATATGAGCATATTTTTAAAATCATTATTTAAATCAATTATTTGAATCTACCTTGCTTATCTTATAGTAGATAATGAACTGATCACTAGAAACTTATGGATTACTATCAAACAATGCATTAACATTGGAATTCCCTTAAAATAAACTTGCAACTAAAATGACAATAACACTACAAAATTCTTTAAAAAAAATCCCCAAGATAATTTCATAACATAACTGTTTTATCACATTTAAATATCTTATTTATTGGCCAATAATATACTCGATTAAATCTATAAGTAAGGGCATTTAACTAATCAATAAGAACGTAAACAATAAATAATCTTTAAGATAATCAAATCTAGGATCATTTAGAATTATGAAAGATTATATAATATTTTAAAATCATGAAAAAGCAATAAAACCTAAAATTAATTGTATTCAAAAATAAGTCTTTAAACAAAATTACAGTATTTTTTCAATTGCATAACAAAATTGTAAACAATTAGTTAACTGATTGAGATGTGCGGCACAGGATTAGAGGAAAAGATTCTCTAATCCAGAGCTTAACTGCGAGAGAGAGAGAGAGAGAGAGAGAGAGAGAGAGAGAGAGAGAGAGAGAGAGAGAGAGAGAGAGAGAGAGCAGACTTTAAGAGTCGACGACATTGACATCAATTAAGTATTTATTCGAAGAGCTCTTCAACTAATCGTTCATTTATTCAAACAATTGTGAAAAACATCTGCTTTTATATTAATAGACAAAAGTCTTATTCAAATCTATATATCTTTTAATTAATAATTCACGAGTTTTTATGCCATTCAATGGCTTTTGTATTAGAATTTCTAAACATATTTCTTGTTTTTGTTCTCTTGGCTATACTTTTTGAAGCCAGGGATAGCTTAAAGAGGATATGAGCCTGGAAATGACCAAGGTTACTTTAGATAATTTAATTTGAACATAACTTTTATTTTTAAATTAAATTTGCATCTTCATTCTATTTGTTTATATGTTCATAATTATTAGTCATTTAAATAAAACAATATTTCATTATTAGACAAATTTTATGACTAAAACATAACTTGCTTATTTTTTAACCCTGTGCAAATATTGAGTCATCAATGAAAATAAGATAATAAATTATAATATCAACTTTTAGACATATTTATTATGTGATTAATGTTCCGCTAATTTAAATATTTCTTTAAAAATAAGATATTTTAAATCTACCTTGCTAACACCAAGGTATAGAACACGATAAGTTAATATAACAAAAGAATAGATGCAATAAATGCATTGAATACTAACTTTTTCAGCACTTTTTCAAAACTTCTGAAATACTAATTAAATAGCTTTCAATCAAAATTGTTTTCCTATTAATGTCATAAGAAATCAGTAAAAACTTATTTATCGAATATAAACAAGCAATATTTCATGGACACCTTCGAAATGATCAAGGTTGACTAATGGAGAAAATACGGAAAACTGATTGTCAGCTTTTAATAGACTTGAAAACTATTTATAGGCATAACTTTTATGTTTATAAACAATAGATGTATACCTATTATACTTAGGTCAAGGACCCTAGTATAGATAGACAACTTTTGCACAACATATTTTTTTCTAATATCAAAATATGATTTTGCAGGAATACCTATTATTATGAACTATTAGTTAAAATTTTATTACTAGATTTAAAGAATAAAATTATAGTTTACTTTTAATATAAAATTACTTTTTTATCTTATTTTTAGCTTGATAATTTTATTAGTAAAACGAGCAAGAAAAATATTTTTCATAAATGAGAAAGGTTAAATCTTAAGTCATTTACGAGTCAATAAATTTATTTATGAATGTATTTCATCTAGTTAATATTCATAAAGTATTATAAAAAGTTATTTGAATAATTTGATGCAATATCACAAATTTATGCATGCTTCTTTATATAAACAAGGAAAAAATAGGGAAAAATTTCAAGAATAATATATTGATTTATTATTGATTTTATTGAAGATGAGTTTAATTAAGATTTTATAGAAAGAAATAAACAAAATTAGTTATAAAATTATGTTTGACATTCAAATGACATTCAAATCATAGTTTATTTAAAATCAATTTTTGAATCAAAAATTCAAAATCAAATTAGAATTACAGCCAAAAGTCATTGAAAACCATTAGTTTTGACACTGAATTCTAAACTCATCGGAGCATAAAATATTCACATAACTATTGTTAATGATTTTTCATTCAAAAATACATTATTCACATCAATGTCTATTTAGATGCTACTTCACAAGTATAAGCAAGGTAATGCATATTTATAACTATATTACTTTGTTCTATATAACTTATAAATATTAATGAATTTTTATCAAATTATTTTTATATAGTAATTTTTTATCATGATAAATTATTATTTATCTTTACGACTACCTTGATAATCATCATAATAAGAATAATGAAAAGTAATTCTTATTTTGAGTATATCTATAATTAAGTAATTTTTATTTAAATTGTATACAAAGAATGAATACTTTATATTTATAAATAAGCATGCTTATATTTTCATTGAAATATCAAAAATGTCGAATAAGTAGTAATTTTCTAATTATATATTTGACATCAAATTATCAGATATTATTAGAAATTATGATATTTTTGGACTAAAATTTGATTTATTAGAATATATTTGTAACTAATTTTATATAATTATTTTAAAAGCAGTCAATAGAGCTAAAAGTTGTAAAATATTTAATTACGATTACTTAATGCTCAAACCAACTATATTTTTTGCATTGTCCAATGTCTATTTTCAAATAAATCATTTTATTTTTATCTATATAACTTTATAAGACATTTATTGTGTTGTTTTGCTTACATTAAGTCATAAAAGAATAAACATTTTATACCATAATTTTACTCATAAATATATTCCTTACTCATTCAATATATTAGATAAGTATGTTATGATTAAGTTTAATGTGCTTGCTCATCTCTCATAAGATAAGCTAAAAATTGCTTAATATGTGGCTAAATTGAGAGCCTTGGTCTATTTAATCAAAGATAATTTGATTAACATTCTATTTGTTTGAAAAAAAAATTCTATTGAAAAGTCATTTTCTAAAAATAAAAAAATTGATTTTTAATAGAATAGAATTTTAAATGGAATTGAATTAAAAGGTGAAATCAATAATTGCGTTTTCAAAGTTTATTTATTTACTAATTGTTAAATAATTAAATAAATTTCCAAAAAATTGATTCTTTCAGAAATTGATTTATTGATTAATTAATTACTTTAATAAATAATCTAGGTCATTATCATAAATCACTTAGAAGATGTCTTTAATAGTTATATTTTATCTTGTTCATTAAAAACAGGAATATCAGACAATGTGTTCACTATTAATAAGGAACTCATTTTTTATTTCCAGTGAATGATGTCCAACAATGACCAAGGTGGTATTGCATAATAAATAATTGACCCTGTCAATTATGATTGTCATCCGGTACATTACAAAACAAAATGTTTAATAATAATAATAAATTCCTGGAATAATTCAAACAAAAGTCTCATTCAATTTAGTGGTGGTCTTGACTTCCAAGACATGGCTTTTTGTTTACTAATGAATATCACTTCACGTAAAACCACTTTTGATTATTTTATTTATTTATTTATTTTTTTGTTTTCTTTAAGAAAATTCACATTTTTTTCACTAAAATTTGTAAAAATTCAAAGTATTTTGCACTCATTAATATGATGCTCAAGGTATTTGAATTATTAACCTAGTTTATTTTAATTCAAAGTAAATAATAAAAAATAAAAAATTCTAAATAATTCAAAATTAATTTTTTAATTGAATCTTACTATTGTTATTCTATTACCAAGGTAAGTTTAATAGAAAATTAATTCATTTAATTTCCATCACCTTGCTCATTCTATCCAATAACAAAATATTTGTTTTACGGATTTATTTTGATTTTGAAGTTTTTGTTTGATTCTATCATTAACTCAAAAATGTATACAAATTTCTCAAATTATTTACAAAAAAAATCTAACTTTAAGTCAATTAAAGTCATAAATATATATAAATAAATAAATGTTTAAAACTTATTGTTTCCTAAAAAAATAAAATGTATTTATTGAAACTTCTTTATTCTTTTCAAAAAGTAATTTACTTAATGACTCTTCTCTTGAGATTTGAAAATATTACCAAAAAATTTCTTTCAAGTATTTTATAGAAACAAAATTCAAAAATTCATTCATAAAAATAGTCTATAATTTGCTACAATTAATGATAAAATAAGAAATCATTTTTTCAACAAAATTTTCTTATATTAAATGAATTTGAAGGTCATTTAAGAGACAGTTCTTGGACATTATATGCGAAACTAATAATTGGTCAGGATAATATTACAGGTAATGTCATTTTACCGATAATTCTAATCATTAATTATGGATAAAAAATAGATAAATAAATTGGGAAAACCTCATCTAATTGTAGGTTTTGAGAGAGATATGAGCAAGGTATGTTGAATAACAAAATAAAATATTAAATTCTAAATAACTATTTTAGCCAACCTTGCTCATTTGCAGCTATCTAAAGATGTGTACAAAGAGTATTTAGTTTTGCTTCAAACAAAGCATGAAATCAGTTAATCACAGACTAAGCGCTGATGAAAAAAATACTCATATCTACCTCTCAATAGAGAAAACGGTTAATTCAGTCAATGATGTAATTTATTACATAAAGTAATTGAAGTTCAAAATTATATTTTATTCATACATTTGTAGCCGAAAGAGAAATAAGAGATAAATATTTAATATTTATTAGTTTTGAGTTTTTTGGCGCTCATGAAATCATCTTTATTTAATTATTCGTAGTTTGAATGACCTAGACAACTAGCCATGCTAATTTATAACTTGTTTACTGCTTCTTGTACATTTTTTCACTCTTAATGAGATGCGTATCGAAATAAATAAAACAAGGAAATAATTGTTTAAGGTTCCTTAAAGTTCTCTGCTCAAGTTTTTAAAATTGTTTTACCATGCTTACTTTTTATGAGATATTATATCAGTAGATCACATTTGAACTTACCAAGCTCTTATACAGAATTTATATAGAGTATAGCTAATTGTATACATTTGATCTGACCTATACTCATCAGATCCAGATCATCAAATTAGCCAGATCACTTTCATTCAATTGAGACTATAGTTACAGATTTGATAGATAACTAACTGGGTCAGTTTTAACAAGAAGCTTTTTGAATAAATTATATCCTCTAGTAATAAAATACATGAAAGTTACCAGCATGAAAGTTTTCCAAATATAATTTAACAATAATCTTTATAAATTATAATTATATATTTATATAAAATCATTCAAAAAATACTTATTATATTAAATTAATGATAAACAAGGTTTTACTAGTTATACTAATTTAAAAGAAATTGAAAAATTATTTGAAAATTAAAATAAAAAGGAACTTACTTAAATTCTTGATGATTTTTTATTAATAACGAAAATTCTTCAAACAATTCATAGAAAAAGAATTTAATACTTTTTCTATGAAAATAAAAACTTATTTTAATTGACTTTAATTATTAAGACTAAACCACAAATAAAAAAACATAAGAATTTTTTTCAAATGAGCAAGAACAAATGATTAATAAGTGTCTTTGATTTGGAACTTATATTCAAAAATAAAACAAATTCTAATTTTAAGGAATGTCTTCATTCAGTTAAAGAAGTCTTCAAATCAAATGAATGACAAAAGAAATTGAAAGCAAATTAATCACAAAAAGTGATGCTTTCAATGGTCTAAAAGTGTTGTTTGAATGCAAAGGGGAAGAGCGTAGGACTACACTCCTTCCCAATAATATATGAAAGATGCGCTCATCCGCACAGCACAGGTAAAAGAGAGAGTACTCTTTACAAAAAAACACTTTCACTTAATTAAAAATTCAAATTCTCTGATGAAATAAAAATAATTTTTAAGCGAAAAGAAAACTCAAAATTATTCAAAAACTCTCGATATTGAGAACAAGATTAATATCAGACCTAAAAAATAATGAAAATATTACACATTATTCATACAAAAAATTATAAATAACTATGAAATTTAAAGGAAATATTTCAGTGAAAGTCAATAAAATTGTAAATAACTGTAAATCAAAGAAATTATTGATGTTTTGGTGAAAACTCTTTGAAAGAATGTTTTGAAATATATTGAAAACACTGTATAATATACCAATAAATACATTAAAAAATTTACAGCTCTTACAGACTAGAGTTTGCGTGTCTCAATGCTAAACACATAATATGATCATGATAATTTATGAAATTATAATAATAACAATAATAATTAGTTAAATACTAGTTTCAAATCAAAACTGTTATTTTATCTAAAAAAATAAAAATTTTCGTATTGTATCATCAGATGATCAAGGTGAAATGTTTTTATTTGAAATTAGTTTATATTTTATTCAAAATATTAAATTTATTTTTATTCAACTTTTCCTTTAATTTGAAATTAATTTTTTAAAATAAAACTACCATGGTAATATTTTTATCTATTTATTTTTTATTAGAAAAGTGTTTGTTTTGAAATGTACTTAATAGTTATTTTAGCTCATTATAATCAAGAACAAGTCAATCCTTGAAATAATGCTAAATAAAATAAAAGATTACCAAATCAGGACCAA
This sequence comes from Galumna obvia, assembly GCA_034695785.1. NCBI lineage: Eukaryota > Metazoa > Arthropoda > Arachnida > Sarcoptiformes > Galumnidae > Galumna > Galumna obvia. The sequence goes on from JAQFZM010000498.1 coordinate 21,647, forward strand.
GTTTGTTTTCTCATGATATATAGCATTTTAATTATCAAATTAAATTAACTAGGTAAAAAATATCCATATTATCACGAATTTAAATATTTCACTAAAAAATGGTAAAAATAATATAATTTAAAAAAATCCCTTAATTTGAATCTAGCACAATTCAAATTTATATCATATGGAATATTAATTCTAAAATTAATTTATCAAGCAAAAATTAATAGATAATTTGATAAATTTTTAATAAAATTTAAATAAAAAGAGCTATTTATCGCTTCTTCGGTTTTTTTAGCGGAAAATCAAAATTCATGAGAATTTTAAACATTATTTCTATTATTTTTGAAAATAATGTTAAAAATATTTTTTAAAAACAAAAATAAATAAATAATAACTAATTATTAATTAGTAATAATTTCATAACATTTCTCAAAACAATATTAACATAAATTAATTTTAATTAAATTAATCGATAATTCAAACGAAATAACAAAAAACATTGTAAACGATGCAAATTCAATTACCTAGATCTAATAGAAAAAAATTCAACTATTCTTTTGTCAAAGAGCATTTGAAATTTGATGAAAAAACCCAAATCAGCATGACACCAATGTTATATTATTCAGTATATTTTAAACGTGAAAATTAGTGGCCCTATTGTGTCAATGATTTCCAAGAATAAAATCGTCGATTTGTGTAATACTTGTATGCAGTTTATGAACGGCTATCGCATACCAAACGATCATTTATAAACTGATCTTTCAACTTATTTGTGTCAATGTTAGACTTAATTATTCAAATATTTTTATCTGTGGCTTACTTTTACTCAATTTAATGCTCATCTTTTCTACTTATCTCTCTCTCTCTCTGAGAGTCTCGTATTCTCTGAGAGTGAGTGAGTGAGTGAGTGAGTGAGTGAGTGAGTGAGGGAGTGAGAGAGAGAGAGTCTTTTGTCAAAGGATTTAATGTTTGTATAGAAAATATTAAAAAGGCATTAAAAATTTGCAAGACACAATGGCTATAAATCAAGGTTATGTGAAAAATTGAAGGAAAATTTATTGACACTTAATAAGTGTTGAAAGGAATTTGTCATTTAATTATCCAAGCTCATTCAATTCTATTTTATTCATATAATAATTTGTATAAAATTTCCCACAAATTATTTTTTATTGATATTTTGAATGAACAAGTTTATTAATTTCAAATAAATTATATATAATTATTTCATCTAAAAATTGATTAAAACTGTATAAATGTTGATATAAAGAATCTAGCATATTTTAAAAAACACCTTGATTACACTTAATTTTTAATTACAAATTTATGATTAATTGATTAATTACTATTATTTGCTCAGCTTTTAAATGACCAAGCACAAAACACCCTCTTTAAAGAGCTATAAAAAGCCGGCACTCTTTGTGTGAAATTCACGCTTATTTCGAGGACAAGCATTAGGTTTACCCATAAGTGGACGGACGGCTCCGGGCATACAATCACTGCTTTGATTGTTTCGATTACTTATTTCACGAATACTCTCAACAAAACTATTGATTTAAAAACGATTACATAATCATTGAATTTATTCTATTATTTAATTTATTTACCAAAAATTCCATATATAAGCAAGGTCACCATATAGTAAGGTGTGCACCAAATAATCTACCAAGCTCAAATTTTATCATTTTCATCAATCAAAAAATATTATGTAAGTCTTATGTAATCGTAAACAATCGCCAGGGTAAATCACAAAAATAAATACTTGTTTAATTTTTTCAAGGTAATTATAATAACATTAATTAACCATTAATAAGTCCAGAATTATCATGTTAAATCAATATTTACTAAATTTTTTTAAAAATATTCTCAGAAAATATTTAAATAATTAATAAATTAACATGATAATTTAGTTTATTGTCCTATATAAGATGAGCCTGGCTATTTATTTCATTTATTAGTGACCAGGAATGTAATGATGAAGTGATTGTTTAATTTAATAATTGTTATCAATCATATGAATAATGAATTATGTATTTCTATTCTGAGTTATATCTGACGCTATGATTCAATTCACGAATTATTTGAAACTAATATTCAATTACTTCTTAAGTCATGTTTTGAGCAAATATTAAATGAAAGTAAATTAAAATAAAACTTATTTTCATTTCAATATAAAAACAATTAGTGGTAAAAAATTACGATTAAATAATTAATTAATTTAATATTAATAAGGGATTTAAAATTTGAGCAAGGTAACAAAAAACATATTTTAATTTTGTTTTTTTCTAAGCATCAAAAGGTAAAAACAAAATTTTTATTTAAACAAAGAGTTTTATTCTAGAATTTGATAGATATCTATAGAATTATTAAATTATTAAAAGCAAAGTTCATGAGTTTTTCATTGAGACCAACAAAACTAAACAATAGACTAATAATACACTAAACTCTCCAATTGTGAACTCACTCGGGACCAGAAAAATTGATTCATATTAGGAGTTTTTCACTATAAGAGGAGTGAACATTATAATAGTGAAAGTGATTCGGGTCTCGGATTTTCGTTCAGATTAAGAGTTTTTCCACATAAAGAGTGGTTCACAATTGGAGAGTTTAGTGTATTTTGATATAAAGTTTAAGAATTAATTTATAATTTTATTCAAACATTTGAACTTAAATTTTATGAGTTTTTATTTTAAATAATATTTATTTTTAATAAACAAAATGTTTGTCGAATAAAATGAAAAGAAAACATATTTTACAGAAAATAAATACAATCGAGAAATAACTGAAACATAGAGAAGAAAAAATGAGCCATTAGTGCTGTGCCCACAATCCAAGAGGGGTATTGAAATCGCATGGATGCTAAATGTGTGTACACCTGAAGCAATAGGAATAGTAATGAAAAGTAGACAAAAACAATGGCTTTTGAATGAATCCTATGACTGATTTTTGTGGGAATATATACGTAATAAATAAGATATCTGTCCAATAGATGTTTACTCGTCATATATATTAGACCTTTAATTCAAATGAAATGATTAATAATTGAAAAGAGAAAAATTATTACATACCTATCGGTGCTATCAATGGGTTGGAAATACTGAAAGTGACCACAAGAGTGAAGAGTAAGAGAAATCTCGGATAATATATTCCAAACTGAAATTCAAATTTAGTGTTTAGTCGAGCGGTCAGGTATTCAGTGGTTGTTCTCGAAATCAGTAATAAAGAGATAAAATATCCGATCAGTTCTGATATTCGGATGAATTCCATGACATTTCCCACAAAAATTGATGTCAAGATATAGTTAAGGAAAAATACACCGTTTTCTGCAGGAAAAAGACAACTCCATTCCAGTTTACGTGTTTCAGTACTATTGTTCAGATTGAATTGACTCTCAAAAAGAGTATAAACTCTAAAAGAATTATTTTTAATGTTTTATAACTAATAAAAGAGTGATTACGTGATGATTGCGAGCGACGGAAGGATCAAAACCATTAAAATAAGAAACACAAATGATTTACTCATAATTGAATGGTTGTAATCAGATTTTGTTTGATATGGCATTTGTGTGGCCAACAGTTTTATTACTGCGGGTAACGCACCCGTCGCTATCGTATACATTAGAGTTGGAATATATGACCAAAATATTGAGAACTTTAAAAATAATTTTATAATTACTTTTAATTATAAAAGAAATTATTGGCTCACAATCGGATCAGAGAGAGTATTGGAAACATCTTGGTACTTTTCATACCCAAATAATTGACGAAAGATATCCAAAACAGAAGATGGCGTCGATATGAAGAGAAATATTATGGCAATATAGCAATTCATCGTTAATATTAAAGTCCAACCCTTGAGACGAGTGACAGCCATATCAAGCCTTAAAGACAATTGTGAGTGACTTTTGAAACAATTTAATCATTGATTACCAGTTAATGTCATCAGGATATGGAGCATAAGATACCTTCCAGTCCTTGGAACTTAACTCATCCCTTTTGGGCGGAAAAATTTTTCGGAAAAAAATTGAAATGTAATAACAATTGTAATGATATCTTCGGTAATGATTGTAAACCCTATTAAAAGATAAGAGAAAAAGTAATTAATATTTATTATTAAAATGAGAATTAGTTAACAAACTCTGCGGCCATTCGTTTGTCTTGAAATCTAACAAAAGCGAGTCTTTCGGGTTTATTCATTGTTTGGTAAAACTCTGACTTCAATTTTATTTCTAATTCTTTTTTCTCTTTTATATAATATTCGAGTCCATCCACTTTAGCAGAACATAAACAACAACCGATGAGTCCTCGAAAATTACCCAAACAATAGGGTCTCACTTCACACCTCTGGCCATACATACGTTGATAGAGTTGACAATAATTCTTGGCCTCAATGGCTGTCCACAGCTTAAGCATAAATTTTGTGATTTTATTGATATCATAAACAAAATAGATTTGTTTTATGACAACATTTGGAAATTTCTTAACCAAAAATTCTTTTAATTCAATGGGAGTTCTCTTCCATTTGGGAATGTTTTCAATTAATAGGGTTTTTCTGTCGATATTTTTAACTCTTTTTCCAATTAAATCATTAAAACTCGTCATTAAATATATGCCCTAAATATTGATAGAAATGGTTATAAATTAGAGATAATATAAGAATATTCTTAAAGACATTACTATAATAACAACAAATATAGTCATTAATGAGTGGATGTATATAAGAGGTGATTCTTTTTTAACATTAAGAATAGTTGTCCTTTTGTAATAAGCGTATGGCTTATCTCCCAATTTGTCGGCATATAAATTGACCGGAAGTATAATAAACATACAAATAATAGTCAGAGAGAGTAAGAAGTATATGATATACCTCTGAAACAGCAAATATTGAAAGGCGTCGAAACCTCTTTTGTTATAAATGTCGATATCTTTTATTCTAATGTATTTTTTAAGCCATTGGCTAAAACTAAGAGAACGGGTTAACCCGGTGTCCGGTACTGCCTGTTATTGAAAATTATTAAATCAAAATCTGAGAACTAATGATTAGTTACTAATCAAATGAATGTCTGACCGCTTTATAAGTGAATTCATAGGAACTGACAGTAGAGCCCTTAGCATCCCATAAAATGGATTTCATTTGAGACATTTGGTTATTCTCTTCCTCTTCAGTGTTTGAGTGATATATGAATTCAGTGTCTGACTCTATAGACTGACTCCTAAGAGTGGGTTCTTCCAAACCATCAGATATTGTTTGACTTTCATTCTTTTTCTCTTCTGAAACGGGATTTTCATTAGCCTGGTCACTTTTAACTTTATAAATGTTTGTCATTTCGGAGTCATTTTCTATTTTCCCTTTAATATGATTTGTCTGATTGTGAAGTATGAATGGGAGGTATGCCTTTGGATCGTCTCTATTATCATGAGAAGAATAAAGGAATGATTGTGTGTTTCCTCGTTTTCCATAAATGAAATGAATCCAACTTTTGGTTAAATAAAATATATAATTAACTAATTTTTAATACAATTGTCTCATAAATACTCAGAACTCCTTTCGTTCGCCAAATATTCTTTATTTGTTAGTCTTTCCGTTTTATAGACTCTTCTTATAAGTAACGAAAATCCAAATAAAATGATCTGAAAATCAATTGATTTAGAATTGCATTCAAATAATTCAATGTTTACTATTGTGAGGATAGAATTGAGTATAATATTTGAAGGCAAACCCTCCCAACCGGGTATTAGTTGTTTTAATGTACTGTTGTCTTGTAGTATAGGACAACTGCCATAACTTTCTTCGCCTTTAAAATCACGACCTGCAGGAAGAGCTGCCCAAACATTTGAAACATAACTTTTTCCCAGTAATTCCTTAACTTTTTTATGAATACTCTTTTTGCTATTCAATGGTTTTTCAGTATCTTTACTGAATTCTTTCGTAAATTTTTCGATCCGTTCTGATGTCAATTCTGATGATAAGAATTCTTCGGTGATATTTGTTGTTATATTAGTTATGATATCTGTTGTGATATTAGTTATGATATCTGTTGTGATATTAGTTATGATATCTGTTGTGATATTAGTTATGATATCTGTTGTCATATTTGAAAGGTTTGATATCTCATCGATTGATAAGTTATGAATGGAAAACATTTTTCTTAAATTTGTTGAAGAATTTCAAACTTTAGAAACAATAAAATGTCTTTTAATTTAACGACAATTTAATCTCTCATTCGCGCACAAATCAATTATTTGTTTCAAACGGTTTTTATTCAAATGTTTTATAAATTTATTAGAAAATGTTTTAACCATTTCTTTGTTTCTACTCTTGGGTTCAATCGTTTATAAGACCTAATAAATTGCATGACTTCGGGGTTTTCAGTAGATTTGAAAAGTCGTACAGCGATTACAGTCAAAACCATTAATGTTTAATAGTAAGGGAAAGGGATTTGAACTCAATTTAAATCCAATTTAAGAAATAGTGAAAATTACTAGAAAGTAACCTTACAAATATTCGCCTTAGATGAGAATCAGAGGACCCCTCCCCCAGAGAAAGAGAGAAGAAAAAGGGGAAAAATTAGTAAAAAAATAGGGAAAATATAGGAAAAAATAAAGAAAAATATTGAAATTCTGAAGAAAAACCTCAAATAATGCCTAAAATTGTCAAAAAACGAGTTTTTAAGTGAAAATTTTACAAAATTGCCTTTTTTGTCAAAATTTCTTTGTTTTTTGCATTAATTTTGATAAAATACGTTAGAATATGACTAAATATAGTCAAATACGACAGAAAAAGGTTTAAAATTGACGATTTCTGTGTTATTAGGCAATTTTTGGTCATTTTCAAAATAACCCTCCCCTCATATCCCCTATTAGCTCGAACCAAAATACCCTGCCCTTATTCCCCTCCTTGGATTGAGGTCTTTTGCCATTCCTGGATTTAATCATTTTATTAACTTTTAATTAATATTTATTTTTATAAATCATATAAATAACAATTGAATATCAGTGATAATAATAACCCATTAAACTGATTATAATATTATAATTAACCACGAGCCTTTTTCTTGGGTTTACCTTTTTTGTTTTTTTGTTCAGCCATTCTATGTGAGATTAATATCTCAGCGTACATACAATCCTGCAAAGTTTATAATAATTGTTTATAGATATTATATGAATTAAAGCAGTGATTCACTTGTAGTACATAAGGGGGTGAAACATTTTATAATACTTACTGTATGAACCGATCATTCATTCATTAATAAAGTTAAAGGTTCATAGATTTCACATAGATTACGCACTAAATGTACTACAAAAGTGTACTACAAGTGAATCGCTGAACTAAAGAATAGGTTTTAGATTCTAAAATTTAGAATATACTGACCGCCATTTCTTCCATATTGTGTTGGATATCATAATTGACGTGCAATTTTTTGAATTCAGCCTTCTCACAATCTTGCAGCTAAATTTTTTTTAGATATTAAATAATGTGAATTTTATCTTGGTTACTCCAACCTCTTTATATATAGCGTTATCACAAATGATGAATTGTCTGTATTTGCCATCAATTGACTTATAGGGTGCTCTTCTATTTCTCAAAGACATAACACAATAACCGATAATATTTTTAAGCTAATCATAAATAATAATTAAATTTCATTATTAAAATATTCTTTCCATATTATACTATATTTAGTTATAATAAAAAGGGACTTTAATCTTGGTATAATTATAAATATATAAATTATCAATATATTACTTACTTCAACATGCAACAACTCAAAACATTTAGCCTCATGCTTTTCGATTTCATCTTCATGTAATTCACAGAACTTATCAGTAAAGCTTTCCCTATCATAAGAGAGCACAGAATTTATAATGAAAAAGTGACTAAGAGCAATTTTTGTTAAATAGAAAATATTTTTCATGATTACAAATGATCTAGCTTAAGCAATTCTCAACTATTTATAAATTCATTGAATAAATATAATTATTTCAATACCAACTTTAAAATCCAATCAAAATTGAACCAAGAACAATTGCCTACAACAATATCCATCAGCTGTTATTACTCTGTTTTTTATTTGAACATTTATTAAGAATAATGTAATAAACTAATCAGGTATATTTAGAAAAGATGACTAGTTAAATATTTGTTCCATTATTGTCACGCAAATTAGTATTTTTCTTCATTTAGTAAATTTACTAGATTATTATCCACTCTTTTTCTTAGGCGTTGGTTTTTTCTTTTGTTTGTCTTCAGCCAATCTCTTACTGATTAACATTTCGGCGTACATACATTCCTGGATAATATTTATATTAATTTAAACTAGGTAAAAATTAATAATTATACTCACCACCATTGCAAAGAAATTCTGTGTAATGTTATAACTAACATGTAATTTTGCGAATTCAGCTTGCTCACATTGTTGCAACTAAATTAGGAATATTATCAAGATCATAATAATTATATTTTAATATTAAAGTGAACTGACCTCAAGAAATATTTGATTATCACAAATACAAAACTGTCTATACTTTCCATCATTCGATTTATAGGGCGCTCTTCTATTTCTCAATGCGATGACACAATAGCCAAGGATATTTTTAATCTGATATATAATTATTATATTAATTACTAGCAATATTATCTAGATAATAATCAATTATTATATAATATTACGTTTTTGAAAATAATTTTCTTTATTAACAAAATAAATATTAAACTCTAAACACAAAAATAGAAAATAATTTATAATTAAATAACAGATTTTCAAATCTTAATAGTTTAGGCAAACTCTTAGGCAAATCAAGTATTTCTCAAATGCATTGATTAAAGAATATTTTCCTTTTCTTAATGGTTGACTTATATCAAGTTCCGACTGTATTTGATAACTTGATTAGAATACTTACTTCAATATGTAATAATGGGAAACATTTGGCCTCATTTTTTTCAATCTCGTTCTCATGTAATTCACAAAATAAGTCTAACCAACTGCCCATATCATAGCTGAGCACAGAATAAGTACACATAAAAAGACCAAAAGCTAGTATTGTATAATATGTACTTTTCATTGTAATAGAGTAACCTAGATCAAAGAAAACTCTTTGAATTGAAGATGAGTTTCATTGATTCAACACATTTTTCTTTTTATTTGGGTGTGAGAACTTAGTACAACCAATACATAGCATCATGTAGTACCTAGTACAATTTTATCACATGCTTCTCTTTAATTGATTTAATTTAAACAATTTAATTGCGAAACAAAATAGTGAACAGATTTTGTTTGTTAAATAATTATTTATCTAGTTAAAATTGTACTCACAACGAAATTTTAATTCATAATGATTTCAAGTTTACGACATCTAGTTGATTTTAAGGTGAATAAACAAGCAAGATTATTTTGTGAGTCACATAGAAAGTCAAAAAGAGGGAATTTATTTAAGTTTACAAATGAGCTGGTATCAAATTCCATCTTAAATTATCTAGTTTAAGTGTGATTTATATTAATAATAACAGGGATGGCAAAAGACTGAGGTCCAAGGGAAGGTATAAGGGGGGGTATTTTGAAAATTACCCAAAATTGCTTAAAAACACATAAAACATCAATTTTAAGGCTTTTTCT
>JAQFZM010000499.1:0-31240 GCA_034695785.1 Galumna obvia
TGAACAAAATTAACAATAAAACAGTGACCAATACTAATGCATTTTTGTATAATTTTTATCTGCTAGATGACAAATAGGTATAATATTGAAATCATATATTTATAATAATATTAATTATTTTTATATCTCCATACATAAAATCAGTTTATTTTAATTAAATAATATATAGCAAATTATTATCTTGTTTCTATTATATTAACTTAATTTTCTTCCAAAACAGATTTGATATATTTTCCTTTTTAATATATATTTGTATTATCTACATTTAATAAAATATTCTTGATATTTACATGCCTTAGATAAAATAATTAATAAAATAGGTTAATGAAATTTTATTTGCATATAAATATATCTTGTTTATAATATATATAAAAAAATAAAAATTTATAAAATAAAAAGAATAATTAGAAAAAAATATTAAAATAATGCACTAAATCTAATTTAAGTGATATTCTGATAAATTATTTCAAATTATTATCTTAAGAATGTATCGATTTTATACAAAAAAATACAATAATTACTATATTTAGGCATATATTTGGTTCGCCAAAAACTTTTGGCTTAATTCAAATCTGCCTTAAATCGAGTTCAATATAGAACACATTAAAATCTTCGCACAGACAAAACCTATAGTTGTTTAATTACTTAATTGTTTAATTATTTAAATGTTTAAATATTTAATTGTTTAATTATTTAAATATTTAATTATTTAATTTTTTAAATATTAATAGTTTAATTACATAATTGTTTAATTATTTAACTGTTAAATTATTTAATTGTTTAAATATTAATTGTTTAATTATTTAATTGTTTAATTATTTAACTATTTAATTACTTAATTGTTTAAACATCAATTGTTTAATTTTTTAATTGTTTAATTATTTTATTATTTAACTGTTAAATTACTTAATTGTTTAAATATTAATTGTTTAATTATTTAAATATTTAATTATTTAATTTTTTAAATATTAATTGTTTAATTATTTAACTGTTAAATTATTTAATTGTTTAAATATTAATTGTTAAAGTAAGCCTCGTCGTCCATCACTACCTCCACTCCATTTGTTGGTTTCAAAACAGTTTTTCTTAAAATATTTAAACATTTTTTCTGTCTTTGGATCTGATTTTCGTTACTTTTTGGACATTTTTTGCGTTTCTTTCGGGTCACTCCATATTCTGTCAAAACCTTTGTTGCAGTTTTCGCTGAAACAGTAAATTTTCGTCCAATTGATCGGTAACTTAGCCCAACTTTGTTTACACTAAATTCGACTATTTTTTCCTTCTTTGCCTTACCGATGTCCTGCCACTGACCAGATCCTGACTTCCTTTCAACACTTTGACCACTTTTGATTCGATTAATAATACGATAAATTGTTTTAAAACACTTTCCTTCGGTAACAAAATGTTTGACTATATCTTTGGTTTTCATATTTGGGTGCCTTTCCATCATTTGTCCAACGCGTTGCCTGAGGTCTAACTCTTTAGATGAAGACATCACCACAAATACTGATCACAGTTAAACTTTATTGCACTTAAATTAAAGAATAATAAACACTCTTTGATTACATTAAATCAAAACAATTATATTCATAAGAGAAATATACATAAATCACGTTTTAAAAAATTGTCAATTTTGGGAATCAGTCGTTACAAACTACACTTCACGAGCTATATATAGGCCTCTCTTCTCAGCCTTTAGTCTCTTTAGTGTTCGTAGTATTGGTTCGGTTCCCGACTTCTATTCATTTGGAAGAGAAGTGTATAGCTATGAATCAATGCTAGACTAGTCTTTTATATGCGAAACTTATGAATCAATATATCAGTATTTGACCATGTCAGTTCTGTTTGACTTACTTTATGGCAATAATTATTGAATAGCTAAGATCAACCCCTCAACAAACATAACTGACCTCATCATTGACTTCCCTTTCCTTTTATACCCGACTCTATCTATTTATATATATTTGAGATCATTAATACTGACTATCATTTCATTCAATATACAACTGTTGTATATTTGAAGTCTTTTTCATATTTGATTCGTTCGACTGTGAGCTAAGAGTAAAGTCAATACCAAATGACTTTCAGAGCGAACATCGCTTACGATTTATAAGTAATGAAATAAATTATATAAAACCGTTTTTACAACAAAAAAAATGATATAAAATTCATGTGACGTCTAATAGTTATGTAACGCATTTTCGTGAATCAAAAACAAAATTTTGTTTTATTTGAAACACATTTTTTTCGTTTACTATTTCTCCAAATGAGCTTAAAATTGAATAAAAACTTCATTTTACTGATGACTTGTTTTAATGAGTGCTGAGAAATGAGTGATAAAAGCCAGGGATGTTCACAATTTCAATATTCCCTGTCATTATTTTTCCATAAGTATTAACTTTTGGGAGGAATTTTAAAATAAACCACAAATTACTTATTCTATGGTTTGTTGTGAGACATGTCTTACGATTGGATTAGAATTTGTATCGAATTGGCGGATGAGTTAACCCCCGAACTTTTCCTGAATATTAACGATACAAAGAATAAAATCAATTTTGAAGATTAAATTAAGTGTGAATTCGCTATACTTTTGCTGATATTATTTAATGAAATTACAACCAATTTATTCACTGATAATAAACGAGTTATACCACTGACTTCATCCTAAAGTGTTGCCAAATGAGTCACTGAGTGGGAGAGAGAAGGAGAGAGGGAGAGAGAGAGAGGGAGGGAGGGAGGGAGAAGATAATTTAATGGTAGCAACAAAACCAATGCCTCTCTCATTGTGTTAGTGTTTTGTTAAAAATAGAGTTTTCTATTTATTATTATTATATTAAAAATGATTATAATTTTTGATCGAAGAATTTAGTTTTTCCGCTGTAATAATACACCGGAGAGACAAAGAATTTTAATGTGAAACTTGTATTCTATGTTTTGTGTGTTATTTCTATCAAAACTCATAATTAATTAAAATTGTTGTGAAAACATTTTATTATATTTGTCTTTCAATAAAATTAAATTAGAATTTTCTCTCCAAAATGACATTGTTTATAATGTGTTAGGTACAATCAACTTGTCTTATCAAATGGAATAATCTCTCGAAACTTTTCAAATTTATAATATATGGTTTTATCGCTTATTTACATTAGTTTTATAATTGCTCATTCAGTATATGACCAAGGTGAATAATGACTTTGGTAAAATATGTTCTAAAAGCAATTCTTTGAATTAATTTTTGTTTTTAAGATATTTTTTTCCGTAAAATTAATTATTCTTTTAAAAGTGAGAAATGTTTTATTAACTTTTTTTTGGAGTGAGCTTGGTCGTCTTCTATTAGGATAAAGTCTAATAGATGCTTATTATCGGCAACTTATAGTAAAATCTCTTTTCTCTGGAGTCCGATCACTGAATCCGTAGTATTTATTGGACATAAAATAACTGGGATTTGATTCCACCCATTGTTTGCTTTGTTTATGAATCAAATGTTATTCTTTTGGATCTCTTTTCATAACCATTTTATCGATTTATGTTTTGCTCAGTTATTGTTGTGAAAGTAATTGAAATCGTAGTGAATCCTCAGATCATAACAAATATTATGAGCAAGATCATTTATTTTGATTTGTACAAACAAGTCAAATAAACTATCTTGTTTATTGCCAGGTATTCCTAATATTTATTATACTTTAGTTATGATTACATTTTGATAATTAGTTTTAGTTTAATAAAATAATTATAGTTTGAAAAATAAACACTAATTAATCTTGTAATATAATCTTGTTCAAATTTGTTTTTAGGTGAGAAAAGGGTTGTTATGATTAGAGTTTCTGATTGAGTTCTATATTAAACAAATATTGTTTTTCGATTGATTTTTGTAGTGATTGACAGAAAAATAATTACAGAAATGATTGATTGAAAATAATTAAAGCAATTCTTAGGTTTTGTGCAGAACTGGAATCAATTCTGTGTCCTTAGGGGTGAGGACTAGAGTCAAACAGAAATTATCTGTTGAGTCGTCAGAAAACATAGAAAATTAGAGTTCAATAGAGAGGGCGGACAGGAATGAGATGTTAGGAATGAGACGTGACTGAAAAAGAGACGGAAAAGTACTCGAAAGGCAGTAAAAGTTGTTTCAATAATAGTGTTGTTATGACTCTTATTATTGGTCTCAAAGAGAAATCCAACACAAATTTGATTCCTGGAAAGAATCAGCTCCTCTTAACTCTGAGATGGTCAAGGGTTATTCCATATACATTTATGTTAACAGATTAAAGACTCTTAATTATGTGATTATTTGTGAATGTGACTGTTCCATGACAATTTACTTGAAATGTGATAGTTAAATTTAGTGGGTAATTTAGTTTAAACCCCATTAGCTTTGATATCATTTAGTTGATACCATTAGTTTTGCTTGTTCTTCTTCTTGCTTACTTATAATCAGTATAGAGTAGTACCAGTTCTCTCTTTATAAGGAAAGGGAGAGAAAGGGTTGTGATTTGAAGAAATACATATGAATACAATTAATGATTACTTCAAATGAAAAGGTTTTTAATAATAACATTAAAACTAATGTTAAGAAATGAGAGGAAAAGGTTTTAATAAATTGTCTTAAAAAATGTGTTAATATATTGAAAGCCTCAAAGAGTTTAGTAAAGCACAGAATAAAATGTAGATTAGATTTAAGAAGGAATAGAGAGGGAGAGGAAAAGAGAGACACAGTTCTGGTGATTAATTGTATGTATGTCTGGTTTGAATATCCCAGACTTAAATTTCATAGATCATTACCAGAAGAAATTCTGAATAACGAAGAATAAGAATAAAAGAGATTTTTCTATGCATTTATTATCAGTAATGATATGAGTATAACATTTGTATTAGTTTTGATTAATTTTGTGTTCATATGTTATTCCTATTTATATGGACTCTTATTACTTGAAGTATCGGCCAATCGTCAGACTCTCCTCCTGTTAGACAACTGTATTATTTCACTCATTTGTTCTCTTTATTTGATTTATTAGAGGTCTTCCACTCATAACATAATTCCTATTCATTTGGTAATAAAATTTATGCATTTTGTCTCACTTATAATATCGACATAAATGGAAATTATGGCTCAAAATAGAAACCGAAGAACTTTTATCAGTATTAGTATTAAAGGAAAAGTTTTTATTTAAATTTTCAAATTCTATTTACATATAATATCCGAAACAATTAGTTTTATGAAACCTTTTTTTTGAAGAATCAATTCATTTATAGTAAAACTGTTTCCTTATTTGGAGAGAGAGAGAGAGAGAGAGAGAGAGAGAGAGAGAGAGAGAGAGAGAGAGAGAGAGAGAGAGAGAGAAAGTTTATGTTTCAATAAATGATTCGCTTATTTCTTCTAAGGGGAAATCGAGAGTCAGAGCCGTAACCGAAATCATTAATTCTGGAGAAAAAGTAATCTTCAAAAAAGAAAACTGAATTTCACATTAAATTTGGGGCTATTTTTTGCCGGAACGCCAACAAAACACTGGAGGGAATCATAAATATATCGGAAATTTTTACTCATTATGTGATGAAAGCCATCACTGAATGAAACAAAAAACAGTTTTTATTTCTTTGAGACAAATCATTTTTCGGCGGAATGAGAGCTCTTTCACTGGAATTAAACTGATGTATGACCAAGGTGGTCAACCATTTACACCATTAACCAATTCTGTTAGCTCCAACTGATTTGTAGGTGTATTATACTGTAATTGTATTCTGTCCATAAAGACAAGATTTCCATTTAGAAATCTCACGTCTTTACCAAGCACAAAGTGAATGGAATTCAATTAACTTGTCAATGTTGTCTAGTTGTAAATTTCTAGTTAATGCAGGCGGAAATTTATTCTGTAACATTTCTAAATAAAATCAGTCTGAGTTAGCAAGTAAGTTTTAATAGTTTTTTACTTTTCTACCTTGCTCATTAGCAGCTATTGAGAATTATGTTGTATTTGTTAAGGAATTTCCTTATATTAATCCTGCAATGAATCAGTTCATTGACATTAATTAAATTTTATTAATTGGAATATTAATAAGCCTTTCGTTGGAATAACACAATTGTTTTGATGGATAACTTTAATGAAAAAATAAGTGAAAGTAATTTTCATCAGAGAATCAATTATTCTTTCAATTTCTTATCAATAGTTTGTTATTGATTTGGAAAAAGTTATTTGTATTTTAGTCTTTCCTTTTATCTAAATCGACAATTCAGTGGTGAACAGGACTTCCAATGCAGACAATAGACGTACTGATGGTCCAGACGTGACATAAAGTGTGGTTTAGGCGCTGTTTTATGGTTTTGGTCTTTTCATTTATGTTATACTGAGACGCGCAAAGTGTGCAACTATTATATATTAAGTATTATCTTGATAATTTTTATGCTATTAATAACTAGTTAAAAATAAAATTTAAAATCTTTATTTAAAGTAATAATTGATTTTCAATAAAATTCTTGGAAATATTAACAATAGAAACTAGGTTATTTAATCTAAAATATATTTGAAAATGACATTAAGAGTATAGTTTAGTTATAGTCATCCCTGAGTTTATATGTGTATGTTTGAGACAATCTCTTATTGGATGAGCTCTCTTTCTCAGTGCAAAAGGTGTTCTCATAATCGAAAGAGTGATCACATCTGTTATTGTATTGTTATGTCTGTTATGTCTTCACTCTATTGTTGGTTGTCTTCAATGCGACCGAAAAATCTTGATTTGACTTCAAAAGCAAAACCAATCGATCATTAGTTGAATACATCATCGAAATCAGTCTTTCGCACAGAATAACTCAGTATCAGATCCGGCCATTCGTTTAGCGAATCAGTAGAACAAAGAGTTTGCATTAAATGTACCTTAAATTGGAATTTTGAAAAGGGATGAGATATAAGTGGAATAATAATAAAAACAAAAAAATTTCTTTATATAAGTTTATGGTATAAGAAATAACTCAAACCCTAAAAAGATTTTTCCCCTTAAATATTCTTCTCATGTATTCTAACGAATCATTATTTTGAGATCAAATTCATTTTATATATTATTTTATTTACTATTTTACCATGATCATTACGAAAAGGATTGATTGTGCATGATTAAATAATGTTAGAAGTAATTTTGAATTCATAGAATTTTAAATTTAAAAATATTAAACAAAAAGAAAATTTATTGAAAGATGAGCAAGATTGATTTTTAACTTTGAATTACTGATTTGTTGAGATATTATTCTTCATTATTTTAAAGGATAATAATTTGTGCAACGAATAAATGAGTCCATTATATTTGATAAATATCTAAAAATATCTAAAAAAGTAAACTGGATTATGTCAGTCATAGCACAGGATCTTTACGAGAAATTTATTCGCCTTTTGTTTAATATTTAATATTAAAAACAATTCAATATATTTTATGTAAAATATTTGAGAAAAATTTAATTTAAAGTATTATTTTAAGAGATGTTCTGCAAAAGAGTGGCTTTCGAGGGGTAAACAACTTTTGCTAAAAATAGACTCTTTTGTCGATTATCTTTAGAGATAAGAAAAATGCTTTTTTAAACAAATGATTAGTAAATTTAATTATAATTTTGAGAAATATGACAGAATATTATTTTGAATCTCAGGTGTAATGTGAGTATAATTTAATGATATTCTTTGACCACATATACTAACCTCTACCGATATACAGACCTCTGTCAGTCTACAAATGCAATTGAAGTTCTTAAACAACTCTTAATCCATTTTACAGACGACTATTTAGTCTAAGTTCACTTTTTGCTCTCTCTCTCTCTCTCTCTCTCTCTCTCTCTCTCTCTCTCTCTCTCTCTCTCTCTCTCTCTCTCTCATTCGTTACTCAATCCTTATTTGTATTATCGATTCCTCTTCTTATTTACAGTCAAATCGTTTGAGAATTAACTTTTCTCTCATTTGCAGACATTCGGCTTTAATTTGTAGAAAAGGAAAACTCAAAATAAGCTCACATTTAAAGCAAAGTATTATTTGTTTTGAAAGTTACAAAAAATTCTACTTTTGGTTGAATTACTGATAAATTTGTTCAGCAAAACGTTTTGCTATTTCCTAACAAAACAACAAAATTTTGTTCAAAATTCTATTCTAATCTTTTTAGAGATACGCAAGTTACCATTAATCAGTGTTTTACCAAGCAAAAATAAAATGAATACTATTCTATAATATTTTTAATAAATTAGATTAATTGTAATCAAGAATATTAAAAATAATTTTTATCTAGCGCAAGTTTATGAATTTATATTAGAATAAAAGACTACCTTGGTGACTACTTAAAAACATTCATTTTTGTTACTCAAAAAACAATTCAATGATTGTTTCGGAATAAATTTTATGCTTCAATTCAAGAATAATAGCCACACAAAAAGCCAATCGATATTAATATATTCATAGAAATTCTTTTTGGTTCATGCTACTTTTTTCATTCAATTGAAACTTTTACACTGATCAATTATATGGAACAATCGAATCGATAAATTGATTAAAGTTTAGCTTAATTACTCTCTTTTGTATAATTAATCTTGGGGATTAAATGTTTTTGTTATTGAAAATCTAAGCTTGTACAATTTATTGAGCTTAAAATAAGTTAGACAATAATATTATATTGGTTATTCTTGTTCAATCTTAATTAAAGTTATATTAAAAATTAAGCATGGTGGCAAATAATTCTATTCATTACTTCCTATAAATCCATTAAAATATTTTTGATTGAATTAAATTCATTGGAATTTATTTTTGTTTTACAGCGACTATTCTTTTATCAACTGTACTGCACGGAAAGGTAAGTCAAAGCGGTTGTGCCTACGCTTCCCTTTCACTACTATTCTTTAGGAATAGGATAGAAATTCAGCCGTTTTTTAAGCATTTTTTATCCGTTAAACGTCTGATTCAATTAATAGCAGTTTCGCTCTTATTTTGCGCTCAACTTTCATGCAATAGCTTTGAATGCTTTGAAAAATCCTTTAATGGAAGTTTAGGATTAAAGTATATTATTTTGATTAAAGTGAAAAAAAGTTTACTCTCGAATACAGAGTAAAAATTCTTTGAGAATTTTCGCAGTCATCAGCACCTGATAGGTTCCAAAATAATCATCGCTACAAAAATTGATTTCCTTTCATATCAAACACGTGCAGCACATTTTGGGATACCCAGGAGAGTATTGTTTGCTTTCATAATTAACTAATAATTGCTTTTTAAACATTTATCTAATGTGCGAAATGTTATTGAATTTAGAGATGATCAAGCTATCTTTTTTATTTTTGATTAATTTATTGTTCTAGTTGAGCTGTAATATTAATTTATGATTAGAAATAAATCTTATTATCAAGCTAATGTTAGATTTTAAAAACTTAAAGTTATTTATGTGCCAGGCATGCAATTTGAGAACAATGACTAAATGACCTTGGGCATTTCATAAGTTCAAAATTACTATAGATTTCGCAAAGAAAAGAAATAAAACAGTTTTTCGATCAGAAAATATTTTTCAAATGATTCGTGAAATCATAAAAATATTGGTGAAACGCAATGGAATCGAAATCAATTTGATCTATCACAATCTTACAATTCTCTCAATTCTTTTGCAATTCAGTCAGAATTCATTCAATACTGAATATGTATTTTATTTTGTTATTTTACTTATAAAAGAACTGCTCTTATAATAAGGAGTGATATATTCTGACATCAATTATGTGAAAAGCATTTAACTGTTGATGTTTTGGATAAAAGAAAATTTTTTGACATTTCCTGCCTTTCCATCGCTGAGACCTCTATTTACGTTCTGAAGAGTTATTTAAAATTCATTGACCGTAAAAGACATTTAAGCGATTCAATGCCTATTTCGATGAGATTTATTCCCAGTGCTGTGCAGTGCTGTGCAGTGTCTCAAACAATTTTCTGTCCATTATTTAGGCATCCCTTCCATGCGATATAACTCCATCGACATATGAGGATCAGGTTGTGCTCGTTCTTTGGTATAAAGATGATGAGGTCAGTCATCTATGAAATTCTTATTCACTTTTGGACAGAATATTTCCATTAATTTATAATTTAATAAATAATTAAGAATTTATTGAATATAATTGAATTTTCAGACATTTTTATCAGGGATTCCATTACAAACTTTAATTAATTTAAGTATTAATACTATCCTATAATCTCTTTACTAATGGAACGGCTTATAGTTGGCTCCGATCTTTACAGTTGACGCCAGAAGAGGTATGTAATGAAAATTATATTCTTTCAAATAATTTATTTTCCGTTAATTATATTTTTAATTAATTGAACTCATTTTCCAATAAAACTATTGTTGAAAACCTATTGATTAATGAAGTCGTCTAATAGTCTGCAAGAAGTCAGCCATAAGTAGTGCCTATTTTGCAGAAAAATTCATCCATAAAATGCTGATCACAAGGTTTTTCCACGTTTACCCTAGTTCAATTTAATACTACATTTTTATTTTTTTCAATTACATTTCCTTTTTTTTCTTAAGACCAATTTTCTTGATGCCTTGAACATTTTACTTTATTATTTGATTTCTACTCTTTTAATTACTAAATTAATTCTACTAGATTAATACAATGAAAACGATTATGGTTAAAACTATTTTTTATGCCTGAAGAACTATTATCTTGGTCATAGATTTATAGGATTTAAAAATAGTCTTAAATTTCTAAAAGATTTTTTTGCTCTAAAGTTCTTCTGTTTTTGTATTTAAAGGATTTATAGGAGTTTGATATGTCTAAAATGAGTAAGGCAATAGTTAAGCAATATTAAGGCAAAAGTAAGGGAAGAGTAAGGCATTTGTATGACACTTCATATACAATATTGATTAAGAACTTCAACAAAAGTCAATACAATTTTTAACATTTTGTGAAATAACTGTCAAAATCATGCCTTCAGTTCAATGAATAGCACTTGAATTGAGGCAAAACTTCTTTGTCTTTAATCGTAGAGAAAATAAATTTTCTTAAAAAGAGAACTATTCCGGGCTATCATTAGGGGAGAGAGAGAGAGAGAGAGAGAGAGAGAGAGAGAGAGAGAGAGAGAGAGAGAGAGAGAGAGCGAGATTAAACTATTCATTTGTGTGAATAAAAACTTATTTAGATTAAAATATTTTTTTTTCTTTTGGGAAAAATATAATTTTGAATGTAAATCTCATCTATCAAGTTTTTGAAAGTGTACAATTATTTTAGCAAAATTTTAGAGGATCTAGGTGTTGAAGTAAATATAAATTCAAAGGAAAATCTAATCATTTTTCTCATAAAATTGATTTTTTTCTAAACCCTTTTTTGGTTTCAACTGAAAAGTGTCTAAAAATGTGAATAAATGCGCAAAAAAAAGAAACTAAAAGTAAAGTAAATGTCATTTCCTTCTGAAAAGTCCATTCAGAGAATGAGACAAAGAAATGATATCAAAAAATTCTCATTTCTCTTAAGACTTAAAGATTACCAAGGGCTCAAATATTGACTTCTACGTACCTTGCTACTAAGCATTTAATCGGATTTAGAAGTTACTTGTTTAAATTATTAAGAAGGTAATTTATTTAGGTAATTTAGGTAATTTATTTTTACCCTATTTGCTTTACCCCAGTAACATTTAACTCTATTTTCACTCAATCAAATTTAAACTCCTTGGTCATCTTAAAAGTCAACAATCCTTTATCTAAATTCAAAAAAACAAATTTATCTTGCTCGAATATATTCAAGTAATATTTTATTTGGAAAATAGATTACAAGAATATTAGTTTAAATTTATTTTAGTTGTTAAAAGTATCCAGTAAATTTATTTTTAATATCTTTTTCTTCAAAGATGAAATATCTCTTATTTCATAGACTATTATTCATTGAAAGTCATTTTTATTGCTTTTTGTAATTAAGAAAATAATATCCGATTCTAAAAATATGTGAGAAATTCATTTATTAAATTTATTTCATCTAGATCAATAAGTACGTATACCATTAATTTATACATGATATTTTAACAATTTATAATATATTTAATTTATGCAAATTTTATGGTTGAGATAATTTTTATTTAAACTTTGCAGGTTTACTAAGTGTTTGTATAATCTTTTGAGAGTATTTCCTTTTATACGATTTAAACTTTAATTACGTAATTATTTGATAACTCTTTAAGGAAAGAATATTAGCTCTAATTCTAAGGAATAGATACGAAATATCTGAAAAGAAGAGCAAAAAATGTCTTTAACTTATTTGAAGAGTTATCGAAACTCAAGTAATCATATCTTTTAAGAT
The DNA here is from genome assembly GCA_034695785.1 of Galumna obvia. Classification (NCBI taxonomy): domain Eukaryota; kingdom Metazoa; phylum Arthropoda; class Arachnida; order Sarcoptiformes; family Galumnidae; genus Galumna; species Galumna obvia. The sequence continues at coordinate 12,287 of JAQFZM010000499.1, forward strand.
TCTCTTCAATATTGAGAGAAGAGAAGACTAGAATAGAGATTGTGTTGTGTTATGTGTTAGTGCGAGAGAGAGGGAGAGAGAGGGAGAGAGAAGTATAAAATAAGAGTTTTTTGTTGTGCGATAAGTGTTGCGAACAATCTATATATGAGATAAATATTTGCGAACAGAAAAAACGTATTACCACTCATACGAAGAATATCAACAAATAATAATATATTTTCTAATGAAATGAAACGCTATTAAACAGGTTTTTTGGACATCGGGTCAGTTCATAGATGACCGATAAAAGTGTCAGTACTGGACATGTGTTTAATATCAGAATAAACTCTGATTTTGTAGAAGTGTTGCTCTCTTTTAATTGATTATAACATTAAATAACAAAACCATTTAACCATGATCATTTATTTCTAATTTTTGAAAACGCATTATAGAAGTTCTAAAAATTAATTATATATTCTTTTTTTATCTTATTTTTGAAGAATCAAATTAGTTGTAATAATTAGTCTTGGTAATTTAGTACTATTTTTTCTATATTCTCGAATAAATCTTACTTTTTAAATAAGGTTAAACATTTCCTTTATATATTTAACTATTACTTGCTTGGTTACTTTAATATTGGCTAAGAATAAAAAAATACAAATGAGACTCTTTTCTATTGAATTATTATAAATAAAAGTCTTTTCCTTTTCATTTGATATAATAATGAGTTCAAAGGAAACGTATTATTAATATTTTTATTATATGAGAGTATTCTTGAGTCAAGTGATACTCAGAATATTCTGACTTAATTAAAAGTGAACTTTAATATTTGCAAGATTATAAATGAGAAACATTTCTTTTATTAAAGCAATCGGAAGAATGTTTCGGCTCATTTTTTTTATTGAATGAACGAAATTATTTTTAATATTCAAATGAAATGTCAAAAGGGGTTTAAAAAAGGAATTTCTCTAATAATTGTGTTTTATATGCAAAACAAATTTCTGTGGATTTTTCCAATGATATTAAAATCCTGAGTGACATCTCTTTATTAATACAGTGATGTCCACCAATTGTTTCAATGAGATTCACTCAATTTTGATATTTTTAAGTGCAATTAACATGGTTAATTATAGACGATTTATTATGTACGTGCTTATTTTACAAATATTTTTCTTTAATATTCTAGCACGATCAAGTGATTTTAGCCTTATTCTTTTTTTAGGGAAAATGAATTACCTGCACATCTCTGGTCATTAGATTTTATTTTGTTTGAATATCATTATAAATGATTTGACAAAAGAATAATTTATTTTTTTTAATGGATTTTTAGCCTTAATTTTAATACTCGACAATCACTTCCTCGACAATAAACACGTGATTAACAAATTGTTTAAAATTAATTTTTTATATTTTAACAAATATTTACATTATTTTTTGAAACAAATATATTGTGATTAATTAAATGAGCTTGATGATAATTGAATGATATTTTAATGTCAATAATTATTATTACTTTTTTAAACAAAAAGATATCACAAGATGTTATTAAAACAAGCAAGATATCATTTGTTATTAAATATTAAATAAGAATAAATTGGTTATAAATAAAATAAATACCAAGATTTGTTTGATTAGAAATTAAATCAATTATTAACAAGGATAACTCTTCATATTTCATGAATTATCAAAATGAATAGAGAAAATTGTGTTTACATTGTTCCTATTTGTAATTATATCCAGGAAATATTTTAAACAACAATTATTATTACTGTATTTGAACTGAGATTAATTGTGTAAATTTAATCTTGCTTCATCAAAAAAAATAAGAGAATTTAATTAAATTCTTTGTTTAAACAAACGGAATGTAATATAAATACTAACCCAGGTGATCACTTGATTAGCAACATCAACATTTATCTTGCTAATTCATAGCAGTTGGTGAGAGAAATGAAAATATTGTTGATACAACTATTAATGAACTTGCTAAATTAATATATTTGCTATTTATTATATCTATAATTTAAATGAAGCATGATCAAATATGGAATTTGGAGAGTCACTGACTTTAGTATTATTTATGGATAAATATAATAAGAAAATGGACAGTCATTACTGGCACAGCCTTTCCTGTCTTCCATTCTTCGCGAAATTTAACCGAAAGAAAGTCATTTCCTCTTTTCATATGAAAAAATGTATTTTTTTTCTCTCGTAGAAAATGAATGATTGAATAACAAAGTCTTGGCTCAGATCGAGAGCACAGAATTGAGTGAATGGAATGAAAAATAAAATAAATGTTTTTGTGATTTTGGAAAACATGTTATTATAGAAAAGTAAACTAAAAACGTAGAAATTATGAAATATGAGGGACTCTTTTGACTTTAAATAACCGCTTCGACCATCTCTCAGATCATTGACAGTGAGAACCAAAAGTCAAAATCTCTCTAATCTTTAATTAAATATTATATTTACTAAAAGATAATCATTGATTATGATAAGGGATAACCAGGAATACTATAAATAAAATTTCAATTTTTCAATATATTAGTATAAACTTGATAATAATTATTACTAATAACATCATTGATATTAAAAGATGAAAATTTAATTATCAATTTAAAAAATCTATCTTGATTGTGCCAAATATTGATTAATCACTAGATATTAGTTTTTGATTTTTTGTTGAAAAAATATTAATTTTAAAAGTTTTTCCGTAATTAAAATAAAGAAAAAAATATTTTCATTTCCCGAGAGTTTTAAATGATTTTAAACGAAAATATTTTAATACCCTGGATAAAAAATAATAAAATCTAGTTTTTGTTTATATATTTTTAGCTAGTTGAGCTAACCTAGTTGCATATTCAAAATGAGTTTATTCGGTCTGATATTCGATGAAAAGTAATTTTGATGATTTATTTCTTCAATTTTAAAAAAAGGATCTTATTTATTTTTGTTGCTGAAGCTCTCAATTTTAATTTAAACTTATACTATTTACTTTTCAAATATTATGTATGGATGAAATGTTGAGCAAAATACACTAGGTGTAACAGATGCAATATAAGTTGATTTAAGAGACAAGTGTTAAATGTGACTCATTTTCATAATAAAAGAGCGATTTTATGGACTTTTTATGTAAAATTAATTCAAAAATATATTAGAATTGAAATTGAATTCTCTTTTTCTATTTCTTTGTAGGGAATATGGAGAGGGGACGTCATCTGTCAACTCCTTTTCTTGAAGGTATGTCCGCATTAGTGTTAAAAGTCTAGAGTCTAGACATTTGAATAATAGAATAATAGAAAATCTGATAAAAAACTTAAGATTAATGTAAGTCTGATATTTGATCTGACAATTGTATTGTATGTGAGCACAGGTCGCGCTTATTTCATCACCCATTCACGTCCGGCATATCTGCAAATAGAGCCGGTAGAGTCTACGGACGCGGGAGACTATCGATGCCGCGTAGACTTCAAAAAAGGCAGAACTGTTAACACTGTAATTGCACTGAAAGTTATAGGTATTAAATGCTTGAATCCAAATGAGAAACAAAATGATATTATAATAACTCGATTTGTATGGCATGTGCTGTTCTTCTTATTCTATGCTCTCTTTTACTCTATATCTAAATACAACTACTGAAACAACTCATAATCCAACAGTTCCTCCAAAGGACCCGAAAATATATGATATCAACGATAATGAGCTCAACGGTATTGTCGGGCCGTTCAATGAGGGCAACGAACTCATACTTAAGTGTATCACTCGTGGAGGTAAACATTCAATTAGTTGTGCAAATAAATATATCAAGCTCATTTTACTCTAGACTAGTCCTAATCAATGTAATCGTAATATATTTTCATGATTATCATCTTTATTGCATGGTAATTTACTTGGTAATCTAGCTAGTTAATTGATTTGAAAAGTTTGTTAAGAAAAGTATATTTCAATGATTTGTTCCACAACATTTAACCATGGATAATTAAAAATTCTTTCGAAACAATAATTTATTATATTTTAAAAAATTATTCTAAACATTAATTGAAATTTTGGGAAAACTTAAAGGATTATTATCTTAAAAATAGTGGCAAAACTGTCATGCTCATTTTGATAAGTAATTTAAAATGCTTTGAAATTTAACACTTGAACAAGCAAAGCTCAGGCTAATTTCTCAGTAAAACATTAATATATATTAGGAAACTCTTATGAAATTCTGCTTCAATGAGAAAAAGACTGCTTTATTCTGTGCTATTCTGTCCCATAGAAAATAAAGGCTTTGATTCCCATTAAATTATTCATAACTTAATTCATTCTCTAAAAAAAGAAAGTTTTAATGAAAATAATGAAAATTCAGCGCATATTAACTGAACGAAAGTCTAATTATATGTACTTAAAGGTAATTAAAGAACAAATAGTATTAAAATAATTAACGTTTGTTTAGCACTGAATTTAATCTCAAAAATCAAGTTTTTTTGCTTAATTACATTTATTGGTAGAATGAAAAAGATGAAAATATAATATTTTACTGATAAAACTTTTAATTTAATTAAGACGATTAGAGGGTGAAACAGAAAATCAGCTTGCAAGATTATAATGCAATAGTTTAGTAACTGTTTAAAGCAATTATAATTTAGTTTGAAAGTTATCAAGCTATATGAAAAAATGAATCGGAATATATGAAGCTATCCTGGTTAATTTATAAGTAGGATATATTTGGAAATTAAATTTGGATTTGGAAAAAGGAATATATTTTTGTCTCTATTTTTTCGATACTTTTATATATAAAGCCATTCGTGACGTAATATAAATCTATGTTTTGTATAAATGTATTTAAAGGCAAACCACGTCCATCCCTGAGTTGGTGGAGAGATTACGCCATTATTGATGACACGTTCGAATTTGATGACAGGGAAGGTATGTGGAAAGGGATGTGAAACACTCTACTAAAGAAACATAAGAAACAAAATTTTATTTAATTTTTTATTATTTTGGGCTTAAGTTTTACTTATATATTATATATCGTTAATATGATGTTGGGGCCAATTCTGTTCTTGTTCATTTTCAAAGTACTTCACTCAAAGGCATTATTATAGAAAATTGTTATGGCTCGATAATTTTTAAGGACGCTCAAGGACACATTTAAAGAATGAGCTCATTAATTTAATAGGGGTGTGGCTCTTTTCAAATATTCTGTACATCTTTATTAAACAACGATCATTATCATCTAGGTTATCATTTAGCAAATAGAACAAGCTATTAAATTTTCGTTAAGGACTTTAGTTAATTAATTTTTTTTCAACTATAAAAGTTTAGCATGATCATTATTAGAGAAAAAAAGAACAAAACAAATAAAATAGTTGAAAAGTGACATTGTTCATTGACAAGTGGCAATTTGATGGCAATAACTTTAATTAGAATAGACTTTTATTGAGTGATTTAGATTGCCTTGATAACTTGATAAATATTATCAGAAGCCCCGAAAAGATAATTCAAAATTAATGTTAATTTAAACTGAAATTCTCAGGAAATGTCATTCATATTATTGAATGCAATTAAAGTAATTCTTTTTTGTAATTTTCATTCACTTATTAGTGACAACAAATCAATTAACAATATCTCCACTCTCTCGACACCATTTATTATCAGTGCTAATGTGCCAAGCTGTTAATAATAATATAACTACTCCTTCTTCGGCCTCAATTACTCTGGATATGAATCGTTAGTATTTTTATTTAAGTTAATATAAGTCTTTTTTTCTTTGCCTTCGTTTTCATAATTACTTTACTATTGTTTCGTTTCGTTGAGAAAATAGTTTTATAGACATTAAATGTTGAGAAAGTCATCAAATAAATTAAGCAAACTTTTTGGACAGCCGTCTGGGATTAGTCACAGAGAAATTAGTTTTGAGTGCTAACACTTTGGGGGTAATGCCATCGGAAATCATCGCTAGGGATAGACTTTTGTCTAACGTCTGGCTTTTATAATATAGAGTTGAATAAACTGTAAATTTTTAGGAATAATAAGGGATTTATTATGTGATGAGTTATTTCTTGACATGAAAATTACCATAATTAGTTTATCAGACATTGAATCTAGTACATTATTGTATATTAGAATCTATTCTTGCTAGTTTATCGATCGCTTATTAATATGGAATTTTTTGCAAAGAATGGAATTTTAATATTTTGCGCTCAATTTGTTATTTGACAGTAAAGCCAACAGAAGTGCGAATAACACAATTGACTCCGATATTAGTGGCACAGAATGAAGCCCTGTTTGAGTGTAATTCGTTTGGTTCGCGACCGATGCCTACAATTCATTGGTTTTTTGACGGCAAACGACACGACACCAGATCTCACGGTCTGTCAAATTGAATAAAAAGCATAGAATCCATACAATTCTGATTAGCGGCTATGGATAGGACTCTGGCAGTCATACTATGGAAGAGTCAATCAGTCAGAGAGTGAAAGGATGTGACTGTTGTTTGACTGTTAATTGAATAAAAATATATTATTCTTTATTATTACGTTTGAGTCAGTTATTCATTGAGTGAAAGAATTAATCAAATTTTTATTCTTTATTTTTGGAGTTACTATTAGTTGAGTTCCAACTCTTAAATTAATTAATTGTTTGGTATCTGTGATGAAAACAGGAGAACAGCAAACATCTACGACACTAACCATAACAGTGGACAGAGAGCACAGGGGATCGATATTGGAATGTGTGGCACAGAACCCAAAAATACCAAACTCTGGAATTTCAGATCAAATCAAACTTAACGTTCACTGTATGTATATATGAGATAATGGATTATATTTTGCATTCATTCTATACTGAGCACAGGGAGGACCATATCATCAATCTTTAGCTCTTTGTTAAAGTAGTTTGCGTGAGACAATTTTCACCATGCTTATTTTATTTTGCCGTCATTTCAAATGAAATTCCTTTGAAAATGTTTTGTTAAGACCTTGGTTATCTTTGTTAATTATGTTAGTTATAATTATATGGTTTACCTTTAGTTTGTGGTTAATAGAAAGTTTATTGATGTGAGTAAGTGAGCTAGGTCAATCGATAAGGTGAATGAATTCTAAATGTTTCAAATAATAACAAAATGACATTTTATTGTGACTCGAATTAAGAGTCAATTCTAATGATATCTTATTTTCATAAAATGAATGAGAATTTAATTTAACGGAAAAAATATATTAAAAAATAAAATATATAAATATTTTTTATTCTCTTTTTTATTTATTTTTATATATATATTTATTTGACTCTTAAGATGCGCCACAACTTCTCCTTAAATTGGGAACTCCGACAATGTCTTTGGATAACGTTCAGGAAGGGATTGACATCTATTTTGATTGTCATATTGACGCCAATCCACGTCCAACGACACCAATTGTTTGGCTTTTTAATGGAAATTCCCTTTACCCTAAGCAAGGTGATCTTATAAATTCCAATTTAATGAAATATTTGAGATGACATTTTTGAGCAACAATAAAAATACCCTGATCATCTATGTATTGAACAGTTTTTATTGAGCCCGGGATCTAAATTCTAGTCATAAACACTTTTAGAGGACAAATAAAAAATTATATATTTATGGTTAAGAAGTAGTGTTTTATGGAAAGCACAGCATAAGATAAAACCTAAAACATAGTTTTGATAAGATTTTAAAAGAAAAATAATAACGAAAGAACAGCACATCGTTTGGAGAACAGCACAAGAAAACAGTGTTTAGATATGAGAATAGAAACGAATACTTAATAATGGCATCGATTTTGCATTTTTTCACATTTTCTCTAAAAAAGTTTTTTCTCTCTCTTTGTGTTCACAACAAAATTCAACTCAATTTGTGCTCAGAATAGATACGAATGGGGGAAAAGTAAAAGTCAGTGAAAGCACTGTTTTATTCTGTGCTCTTACTGTTTGAGATCAATAAGAAGTAAAAAAATAGTTTTCAAAATTCGAGCGAAAATATATACACTTTTTTTCTAAAAGAAAAAAAAAGATTTTTATTTTACTTTTGACTAAAATATTGACTCAATTTTGTGTACCTGAGACTCGAATTTGTTTAGATAGTATCTATTTCTTCACTTTCAATTTTGCCAGTGATGTGCAAGATTGATCTAGATAAATTGACCCGTCAAATTTAGACAGATTATATTTGCCTAGATTCTTTCATTTCGTTAATGTAACTCTGTTTACCTAGATATATGAAGTTTGTTTGATCTTGCATGTTTTAGGTTTTCTTGGATGTCTATTATTCATATAAAAGTATATTTGAATTGCTTTTATTTTTGCTTGGTAAGCTTTTTTTTGATTGAGAGTATGAGCTTGCTAATATTTATTTAAGATAAGGAATAACTAAAAGAAATAAAAACTCTTTCCTTTATTTTTTCATAACTTTTAAAGATTTTCAATAAATTGAAGTTTATATTCATTTTTCAATATTAGAAATCTAATCTTGGATATTGATTTTTATGTTCCATTCATTGTAAATATGGGTTTAACTCTTTGAATGAGTCATTCATTGAATTAAAGGCGAGAATTGAATTTGTTTTAACTTTATTTGTCTTTTTCTTCACATTTCAATTAATTTCCGTTTTCTTTATTCATGTCTTTCTTCTATTCAATGATAGGTATTATAGAAAGTAATCAGTCGTTAGTTTTACAACACGTCAACCGCTGGCAGAGCGGAACATATCAGTGCCAATCCACTAACCAAATGGGAACTGCACTCAGCAATCCTATTGAACTCAAGATAAGATACGCTCCCGTCTGTAGACAACACTTTACGTAAGTCAATACGTCTAAAAATATTATACTCGAGTCAATTTTGATTGAAACTTGTCAAAAGTTTAATCTCAATCACAATTTGCTTCTCATTTTTACAAGATTATAAATTATAATAATGCTTTAAAATAAATTACATTTTTTTAATTAATATATTTTTTATTTTTTTTGTCAATTATTTTGGACTAATTATATTTGGCTTATTATCAAGATAAGTTAATTCTATAGCATTAATTTTGAAAGAAAATTACTCCTGAGACTTTTCTAGAATAATTCTAGGTTCTTTTCTAAGAGGAAATGCAATTATTTGAGCTCATTTCTTGTTTAATAAAGAGAATTGCTTGCTTATTATCTAGCTTATGTGATGTTCATTGAATAATTCATGTTATCCTTGGTAATTTAGACTGGTATATGGTGTTTCACTCCATGAAAGTATATCCATTGAATGTGAAGTTGAGGCAAATCCTCCTCAAGTGTCGTTCCAATGGAAATTCGAGTCATATACTAACCTAGCTACTTTTAGCCAGTTTAACGATTCCAGGTCTGTATCGTATGAATAATTACTTGTATTTTGATTTCAGAGAAAATTAGTTCAATAATTCACTGAAAACTTTTAAAATAATCTTTTTTTTTGAGATTAATTACTAAAATTAGTGAGAATTGAGTTTCAAAGTTCAGTTATAATTAAAATTGTTTAACCATTTTTGTCAGTGATGAGTAAGGTCAATTAAAATTGTAAAGATACTCTTGTGATACTCAGGGTTTAAAAAGGTTTTTAAACCATGGTTTAAGCATGATAAATTCCTTCTATGCCATGAATATAAGCGCTCATTATTTTTAAGTGAATTTATCTTATCTAGCACAGAATTTATTTTGAAAAATGATGCGCTTGCAATGATATAATAAGTGTTCTTGTACATTTTTCTATACAATAGTTTACTTCATTAAAATAAACACAAAAAGAATTTAATCTCGAATTTTGTTTTGCATTAAAATAAATTAAATTAATTTTATTTTTAAGATATTTGTCTGAGAAATAGGTTTTGTTTTGAATTGATGTCATTCGAGTTTATCAGAGTATATAGCAATGATCAAGGTAGTGAACAAAACTTTTATTTAATAGGGTAAAGTATTAACACTTTGATTGTCATGATAGTTTTAAAGTTTATTTTAAAAATTAATGCTTTAATTTTGCTAATATAATATTCATGTATAACCAAGATAAAATTTCTAAATAAAATGTTCTAGGGTAATAAAAGATAAAAGGGTTATATTTTGACAAGTATATTGGCTACCTTGCTCATCATAGTATTTAAAAGAAAAGATTTTATGAATTTGATATCCAATGAGAGTTAAAGAAAATGAGAAAATTTTAGTAAAATTTATAGAAATGAAAATAAACTCAATTCAGTCGTTATTAAAACAAAAGGAAAATATTCTGTGCTTTCAATGAATAAGATATGAGTTTAATATGAAATGACATTTGAAAGGAGAAAATCAAATGTATTTCGTTTTAAAAATATAATCTTTTCATAAGATTTTACTCGAAATACAATTTTCTTTTGAGTATAAGATTAGTTACTTTTATCAAAAAAGTATTTCCACAAAATTCTCTTTTTAAAAGTTGACTTAAGTCTCAACACAAATAAATCAAAAAAGTATATACCCTGATAACTTTGCAACACATAATATTATCTAAGAATACTAGTTTTGCATGTTTATAGTTTTGAATATTTTCACACTTATTTTAAAATGAAAAATTTTAAACATTCGAACATTTGAACTTGTAACTTGCAAGTTGTAAGTTTAAAAGTATCATGTTATTGAATAACATGTTATTTGATTTGTAATCTTGTTCTTTGGTATTAGGTTCTTTTTAAGAAACTGGTAAAATATATCAGGACTTTTCGGATTTATTTAGAATTGGGGTTGAACTAGGTTAAAACCTTCTTTTATCAAGATTATGGAAATTATTACTTAATATGAAGGGAGAGGTCAGTGGACAGGAACTCCTTCAGTAATCCTCTTATGTTTTATGTCTTATCCTTTGATTGATTCTTAAAAGTTGTATAAAAAGCGAATATTTATTCCTAAAGAATATAAAGAAAAGTCTCTTTTTATCCCTTTTTTAGTAATATTAGTAAAATATTATTGATATGTCTCTAACGATAACTGTCCTATTGTTTGCCCTGTGCTTTGGTATTGTGTTTTGGATCACGTATTAACAGTTCAGTGCTGTCGTATACACCACACGCCTCACAAGAATTCGGTCAAATCGAGTGCATCGCTAAGAATAGTATTGGAATCCAACGTCAGTCGTGTAAATATTTGATAACCCAATCATCGGAGCCTTACTTTCCATTTGGATGTTCTCTTCAAAATCAAAGTGACTCCACTCTGACTGTTAATTGCCAGCAAATCAATAGGACAGCACAGAATAGTTCTGGCAATCAGTTGGCACAGCATAAGAGTAAGCACATGAATAATAATAAAAATTATGATAACCAACACAAGACTAGAGCACAAGAAATGAGTGCTAATCCCTATCTAATAGTACATCCAATGACTTATTTTGTGTGCGAAGTGTATGCCATCAGTGATATGAGTCTAATAAAGAATGTATCGATCGATGCAATCAAATACCAACTAATGAGACAAAACTCTTCATTTGAGTTCTTTATCGACGATTTGCCGCCAAAAACATTATTCAAACTAAGAATATATGCGATAAATGCCAGAAATGGGAGAAGTCCTCTACAGTTGGATATCACCGCTCAGACACTAATTCCGGCCGAAAGACTCATTGACTTCTCTGAGTTTAACACAAATAACACTCATTACGAAGAGTCGACTCAAATTCAGGGCAAACATCTTATAATCGGAGTATTAATATCAGCAGCAGTTGTGGCACTCATTGTTGTAATTATGGCCATAATTGCAGTGTTTAGAGTCAGGTACTCTTCATCCAGTATTCATTTAACAAATGATGGCTGTACCGATGACACAGAAAGAGATGTACCACAAGCAGAGACTATGCTCGGTACTGACTGTGCAGATGAATGTAGTAGTAGTCAAACACTATTAAAATGTGGGAATCCATCGGTCGAGTCTGTCGATCATCTCAAGTGTGACGACTACCAGAAGACAAACGGTAGTGTAGGTCCGCCCGACTTAATACCGGTCCCATATTATAACACCAGTTCTTGTTGTGATAATGGACTCAATCCTTGTAATGAATGTAATATTAAGAGCACATGTAGTCAGAACTGCTATTTGGACGCTACGGAAGCAGCAAATTATTTCACGGGTCAGTAATCAATAAACTTAATCATTTTTGCTCGACTTTCTCCTAATTATTGCAATCCATAGTATAAGAGGTGTGCAAAGGCCTGATAATAAACTAGGTCAACACTTCACTTATGATAACATTGTCTGGGCAATTTTTTTTCTTTGCAGCTTATATATCTTGAAATTACCTAGTTAATTGACAATATAAGTTTCATCAAGTACAAAAGATTCATCAAACAATGGAAAAAAAACTTTTTATAATTACTTTTAAATTTATTTAAATAAAATTCTCCTAGATCAATTACAATAGTAGTATAAATAAGTCTAGTTTGTACATGTTAATATTCTTGCTAGAAGTAAAGGTATATTCTTAATTATAAAACTAACCTTGTTAACATTCTAATTAAAGACTATAAAATGCAAGACTTGTATACAAAAGGCGGAAGAGTTTACGTATACAACAAAGAAGACAATACCTCTTCCCAATTGACAGACTATCAAAATGTATTACACGTTAATCTCATACCAGGAAATAGTAAACAACAAGTCGTCGCTAATGTTAGCCTTTGATTACATCCCCTCCGAAAAGAAGGCGAACACACATTCTTCTCATCCATTCATTCAAATGTCTAATCAATGAAAAAGCAATGACTCTATTGTTGTGTTTTTTTCTTCTTCTTATCAAACATTTTATTCAATAAATCGATTGAAATAAAAGCTGAGAAACAAATAACTGTTGGCTTTGTTTTTAAAGACGATATAAAAGAATGTAATTTTCATTAATCGAGTGATACTTAAGTGCCGTTCAATGAATTTTGACGATCAGTTTCTTCCAAATCATCGCTTCTTTAGTGAAAAGACTCATCCCTTCTCTGCAGAGAAAAGGAAGAAGAAAAAGAAGTCCATCAACTCTTTGGTAAACCGATTATCACTTTTCTTGATATGAAATTAATTTTATTTTTTGCTCACTTTTTCCCATTGATATTAATTATGGTATTCTTTATTTGAGTTAAAGGTCAGCACAAGAATCTTGTGATCTGTTTGTTCATTGGGCTGACACTAATTGGAAATAACGCCCGAATAGGACACCCAGAATAGGAAGCAATTCATTGAAGTTTATTTCATTAAATAAATTATTTAATTCCCAATTAATTATTGAACAAAATATATATATAAATATATATTATAAGAAAAATAAAGAATTATTTAAATAAATGTTAGAAATGAAGAGTTTTTTTCGTTTCTCTGATATTAATTAAATTAAATAACATTTTTATCAATCATTGTATGAAAAATCTGTTTTATATATAAAGACATGAAAATTGAAAAATTCTAAGAATATATTAGAAAAAAAAGTTTTGTTTTTCCAATAAAATTGATTATTAAATAAATACAATTTGAAGTAAGATCAATTCTCATTTTTTAAAACATTCAGGGATGGCTATTGAGATGCCATCAAAACTAAAAGAAATGCTGTCATTGATAATACAAAATGTCCTAGTCAAATACTTGAATTTTAATAGCATATTTATGCATGTCATAAAACTATCAAGGGAAATTATTCTTTGGGGTTGAATAGTACCCATATTAGACATCCATGAAATAAAGTTTTAAAAAAGGTATGCATAAATTCTTAAGTAAAGACATTATTGGTTTATACAGTTTTTAAATGATCTTTTATAGTCATTGGGGGTAATGGATGAGTGAATAAAATGAAATATTGTCTGAAAATGTTTTGTCTCATCGATTGTCTCATTCTTTTATTATTATTCTTCAGAAGACTTATTGCCATTAAATTAGAGACCAAAAGAATGTTTACTTATTAGAAGGGATGAAATATTTCCATTTCTCTGCTTTTAATTTATCGGATATCTGTCCTCTACTGTCATATATTGCTCTCCAGTTGTCGAACCAACATATAAATAATGGGATGTTTTTCATCTTTTGTTTTATTCTTCGCCTTATTTTTATTATACTATAATAGACGCGAATCTAATATTTTTAAAGAGTTGTTTAGACATTAATTTGTCGTCACTTTTATTGTTTGGCATAAAAACTAAAATAAAAACATAAATAAAAATCGATTTTAAGTGTTTATTCTCTGAAATTGTTTAGAATTAATAGAAAACTCGAGGGTCAATCTATTTTAATCAAGAGATGTGTCCATAAATGATCTTGATCCTAAAGATGCCATCAGTCTTTTGATAGATTTGGTCTTTTTAGTTGATGGCGTTTTTTCAGAGTAAAATTGATGAGATATAGAGCTCACCATTAAAAAATAACTAGATCATTCAACTCAAGTACCAATTTTAAAGAAACCTATCTGTTGGCCATCCATGCAATCCATGCCTACAATAGTTGTAAGAGTTATCTAATTTATTATACATTAAATGAATGGATTATTTTTGTTGAAAAATTTGCGAATATTTTTCAACATAAAAACAAAGGGCTCTTAAAAATATATTCTTTCATACAATTCTTTATTCTGTGCTCACAATTCACAGTGTCTTTGGGAGTAGCGATAGTCCACTTTAATAGGAATAATATCAGTGCTGATGAAGATTGAGTACAACATTCTCTGGGCTTTATTTATAACTACATTTTGCAGAGCTATCCCTTTCCAGAGTTGAAGGCTTTACTCCGTTTTTTGCTTATGTTTGTGTTGAACAACAACTTATTGTCCTATTTTTTTGGTTCTGAGCTTTAATTCCATTCGAAAAATTGCTTCTAAACTAAAGCTTTGGTCACTTGTTATCATTAAAAGTGAATTCTGTTCCCTCTCCTCCCCATTCCTGCCCTTTCCAGTGTTAACGTCTTTTGACTCTTGATATAAATACAGTCACTGATACCCACTGTTTTTATGGCGTTTCGATGTCTTTTCTTAGTTATTCAAGTATGCAATGTATGCAAGTATTATATCATTAAGCATTGAAAGCCTGGTTTATGTCTTTCCCTCTATTCTGTTCCAATCAGAAGAGCATTCTTTTCAAATGAATTATTCAAACATTAGGAGTGCGACGAAAAGATTGGGAATCAGTGATGTAATTCTACTTGCTAATTCTATTCCAACATTTTTCCCTTTTTAATCATGGTTTATTAATGAATAGAACCTACTAAATTAAGTATCCTTGTTTAAATATATTTCCGCACTGAAATGTTTACCAAGATTGTTCCCCTGGTAGATAGCTTGGTTATTTTTCAAGTTCTTGTACATCCCTGTTGTTTTAAATGATATGTAAAATTAATTTCATTTTTTGAATAGACTTTTCGTTTCTTATTTGATAGTAAAAGTTATGAATGAATTATATTTATGGCAAAAATGGGTTTTTATTAAAATTCCTTTTATATAAAAGTTGTTTTTTTCGGGAAATTATTCATTTTATATCTTTTATTACCATTTCTTTTCTTTTACAGTTTTTTTACATAAAGTAGTAGTGAATGAAATTTGAGTTTTAAGACTCATTTTATTTGTAAAATGTTTATTAAGAAAAGTTGTTTTTCGTTTTCACTAAAATGAGTGAAAAACTAACATAAAAAGAGAGGCGAATAAAAGTTAATGCAAACAATATTTTATTTGACTTTAGTATTGCCTTCTTTTCTCTTCTCATTTCAGTTCACATTTTGTCCTTTTCTTATAATTTTAAGACAAAATTTACATAATTTTGTTATCTTCGGGTGAAATATAACAGTATTTTTCTATACATTTCTTATATGTTTTCATACGTTTTTTCATCCATTCATGTGATATATGGGAAGAAATTCTGTATAAATAAAAAATGTTTTCACTTTTTTCTCAGCAATTTTTCTCCCTTACTATCTTTCCCTCCCTATCCTTCTCTTCTTCACTATTTTATCATGGAGGTGTCAAGGAGCAAGGTGAAAAATTATCTAAAAATTAAGGTTTGCTTGCTAAATATTTATTTAAGTAATTTTCAGTTAATTTATACTAATATTTGAATAAGTAATTGTGTGTCAATGTAATGTGACTACCTTGCTCATATTTTAGTGGAACTGTTAAAAAGCAAAACACAATTTATTTTGTTTGTCGATACAAACAAAATATAGAATAACAGGACTGAATAAAATTGATTTTTAGCTCTTCTCTTGTTTTCAAGGCTTATAAATTGAAAAAAAAACACCAAAAAATGTTAAACTTTTCTATTTTTGTAAACTTTTTTACGAAAAATTCTTCTCTTCTTTGAGAAGACATTCACGGAATTGAATAATCAATTGCTTTACACATGAATTGCTTGAATATTTCATTTGAGAATTCAGCCAAATGTGAAAAAAGTTAATCTTGTTTGTTCTCTGATGAAACAATTTGTTTTGGCAACTTTGGTTTGTCATGCAACATTCTTATTTTTCTCTTGCATAAATTAAGCTTGATACTTTTTCCTTAAAACCCATCCATTATTTAAGAAAGTAGTGATTTATATCCAAGTTTATTATCAATGAATTAAATGTTAATTGCGTTCTTTTGTTGCAAGTTTATATAAATTCCAGTGCTATTTCACTGAAAAAGATAAGTTTTAGTGAGCCAGGCAAAATGAATAGCATGTTGAAAGTTTGGAATTCTTCAAAAGATGATAAATATTTGATACTTTCTTCAGAAATGGTATTTTTTCAGCCAATTTATCTTCAGATTGTATGCCATCAATAGGTTTAATACATTTTTATGGTTAATAGCGTTGAACTTAACACAAATCTATCAGATCTTAGATATTGGGCCCAACATTTGGCGAACATTTTTCAAATTCATTTGAAATCTCACTTTTCATCTGATGTTTGGTTTGCACTTTATTTTTAGTGTTTTGGTCTCTCCTTTTAGTGTCAAACGTTTTTTTAACAGTAATTTATCTTAAAATAGAGTTCAATACACCTTTTAAATAATAATAATAATGTTGATGGATACTTTTCTATTGAAAATATTGCATATTTTATGAGTAAGGTTTATTTTCAAGTAAAATAATATTTTATTTTTATGACCTTGCTATTTTATGACATATTATTTATTTTCAATTTTATTTTAATTATAGTTATTAAATGTTTAACGTCAGGTAATAATCATTTAAAAGTAGAAAATTATTATTAATTTAAAATTCTTTTTATAAAAGTTTATACAAATTCTATTAGTAATATTGCTAGATATTTTCTAAGCTTATAAAATATTAATTTATATAATTGCCCTTTGTAAATTTAAATTGACAAATATTGACAAAATTATTGTCATAATATAAATACTATATTTAAATATTTATAAAAAATAAAACGGTTTCCATGTAATTTGAGCTTATTACTATTTAGTTTTGTACGTGAATTTATGTTATCTAGTTTATATTAGAATCTAGTAGATTTATATAATATCAAACTTTTTTCATTTAAATTTTAATAAAATTATATTAATTTTTTGGAAAATAATGTTTTATAATAAATGTTATAATTATAAAATAAATCAAGTTACCTTGTTAAGTGGGAATGTGTCTAGCAATATTTCAATGTCAGTACTTCCAATTCAATATTCGCCGTATATTTTTGTTAAGTATGCTATAAATACTTGAGCAAGAACATTATTTATCATGAAATTTTTCTATAATTTTAGAGTTAATAAAAATACTAAAAGTTTACTTGAAGTTTGTGGAATTTTGTCAAATTTGCTAGCTCAGTTCTCAATTAAATATGACATTGGGTATGTCTAATATTTTATACATAACCATGATGATTATTTAAATACCTATTAGAATTAGGATGAATGAAGCGGTGGATAAGGTAGAAGATATGAAACGCATAATATTCCATGATTATGGTGATTTAATCTTGGCACCGATAACAACCGGCAGTTATTTCATATATTCCAATCTCTCGGAAACAAATGGTTTGCATTTAAACAAATTGCAGATCACAAATACGATCGCCTTTTTCGAAGTGGGAACCATATGTAGTAAGAGTTATCTTGGTACTATAGAAATGTTGCAGGTGTTCCGATCATTTGATAAAGTGATTTGGCTTTTCTTAATTTCCTCGATATTTCTCATATCGATTGTCGATAGTATTATATTAGTTAAGCCAAGAAATATATTATCATATTTATGGAACTATTTTGAATTAATATTTACTTGTTCAATTCAAAAGGAATTCTCACTCAATAGCTCTAAAATGATACTAGGTGTTTGGCTCATTGCAATATATTTTCTTTCCAATTGTTTTAATTCAAATATTTTGGAAAATATGATAAAAGGAGTTCCTCTTATTAAAGTTGATAGCATTGAAGATTTAGCTAAAAGAAATGATCTTGCTGTTTTTGCCAGTGTTCATGGACAATTTGCTCAATTCATTAGGCTTGTGGATAATGATGTGACTAGGTCCATTAGACCAAAACTAAAGACATTTTTGACTTTAGACCAAATTGAAGATCAATTGATAATAGGTTTGCGAAATGGTTCGGCGGTTTATATAAATACCAGGATCAATTTACTTTACCAACTGATTCATTTGAATAGACGGCAACATTTGTCGCCAAATAATCAAACGCTAAGCGATTTGTTGCACATCTCTGATAAAAGTCTGGCATTTATGCCATATTTCATGTTTTTCAATGAAGGATCGAATAAATGTTTTGTCAATAATATGAATAAAATGTAAGTTTCAAAAAAATAATGACCAAGATATATTTGGGAAAAATTACTAAAAAAATATAATATTAACTTATATTTAAAAGCAGTAATGGCTATGGTCAACTTGACAAGGGGGTATTGCTATTTTTGACTACTTTTCTCGCGACAGGGGGTATAGGGGGTATTTTTAAAATGGCTGCCAAACCTAAAATAGGTAGTTTTATAGGTATATATGGGTATTTTCTTGCATTTATGCGTACTAATCACTCTTATTTAACGTATT